>CAUYSK010018515.1:0-12320 GCA_963575035.1 Avahi laniger
GTGCACAGAGAGTGCAATGTGCACCACCCAAATGATGGACATAATTGAAACTCGGACTTGGGGAGGGAGGTGGGGGCAAGGGCAACATATGTAACAGAAACATCTGTACCCTCATAATATGCTGAAATAAATTAAAAAAAAATTAAAAAAAATAAATAAATAAATATACATCCACTCATGATCAAAGGTTTTTAATGAAGGTATAAAAATATCTCAATGGGGAAAATATACTCTTTCCAACAAGTGGTGCTAGAACAACTGGACACTCAAATGAAAAAAAGTGGACCTGGACTCCAGGCTTAGACAATATACAATATTTTATATTATCTTGAAATGGGCCATAAACCTCAACGTAACAGCTAAAACTGCGAAACTCCTAAAATAAAATGTAGGAAAAATATTTTTTGTGACTTTGAGTATGCAAAAACTTATTAGATATGACACATAAAATAATAAAATTGGTGAATTTGACTTCATCAAAATTGAAACCTGGCCATCAAAAGACACTGACAAGAAAACCAAAAGGAGACTTTTAGTCCTAGAAGTCCTAAAAGAGAACTGGGAGAACATATCCACGGTACATATTGCTGACTGGGAATTTATATCCAAGATATATAAAAAACTCTTATAAGTCAACAATCAGGACACACACACAGAAAAAAAATTCAAAAATTCGCTTATAACTTGAAGAGACACTTAGCAAAATGAGACGTTCAAATAGACAATAAGCAATGAAGAACTGCTCAACTTCGTTCGTCATCAGTAAAATGCAGATTGAAGACACTACAATCCCTTGAGTGGCTACGATTTAAAAGACTGAAAATGCCAAGTGCCGGCAAAGATGTGAAGCGACTGGAACTCTCGCACAGCGGTGCTGGTGGAGGGTGACCTCACGAGGACGGTCTGGCCGCCCCTCCTACAGGCATGCTCACACACACTCTGTGGTGGAGAGACCCCCTCGAGCATTCACTCAAGAGAAACGAAGGCGTATGTGTCCACACAAAGACCTACTTACGTACGTGTTCATAACAGCTTTATTCATTATAGTCAAAACCTCGAAACAATCCAAAAAGCCATCAACAGACGAATGGATAAAGAAATTGAGATGTTTATGGAACAGAAGACTGCTCAGCAATAAAAAAGAGCAAATTATTGACACACCTAACAACATCAATGAATTTCAGAGACATGCCGAGTGACAAAAGCCAGACTCCAACAAATATATACCATTTGATACCACACAACTGAAGTTCAAGAAGAGCCAAAACTAAACTATACTGACAGAGCAGAGGTTGCTCAGAGACAGGGGTGGGGAGGTTGGCCAGACACAGGTACAAGGGAACTTTCTAGGGTGTTAGAAATGAGAGGAAATGTTCGATATGTTGATTGTGGTGAGAAGTGCATGGGCATATACATATTTCAAAAATCACAGACCTGAACATTTAAAATGTTTATTATATGCATACATTGTGGATTGAATTATTAATATATGTCTACCAGATTCATATGTTGAAGTCCTAATCCTCAGTACCTCAGAATGTGACCTTATTTGGAAATAGGGTCACTGCATATGTAATTATAATAGTTACAGTGAGGTCATCTGGAATAGGGTGGGCCCTAATCCAACACGACTGATGTCCCTGTAACAAGAATGCCGTGTGAAGGAGACACATACAGAGAGGACACAACTTGAAGAGAGCCGTCTGCAGACCAAGGAGAGCAGCCTGCGCTGATCCTGCGCTCACAGCCTCAGAAGGAAACCCCCTGCTGACACCGTCATCTCAGACTTCCAGCTCCAGCGGCAAGACAATTTCAGTTCTTTAAGCCACCAAGGCTGAGGTTCTTTGTTGTGGCAGCCCAAGCAGACCAACATGAGATATTAGTCCTCAATGAAGTTGATTGGGAAAATTAAAAACATTTCTCCAGAAATTGAAATAATGCTTAGCAGCTCTTGATGGTCTAGTTTAACCTATTTATAAATACTAAAGCATTGTGTTTGTTGTAGACTCAGTGCCCAGGGGGTCTGGACAGAGACATGCCTGAGTGAGAGGCCAAGTGGGGACTCTGGGGAAACGGGTCCCATCTCAAGGCAGTAAGGGCCGCGGTCTCCCGGGAGCGCAGTCCCAGGGGCCACATCTGAAAGCTTATCAAGTGGAGCCAAAAGTCCAGCTTTTCAGTGAAATTCCCTCATTATTAAGTGCCATCAATACGTGTAAGAGGACTTTGATTACTGTTTTGATTGCGCAGGGATTCCACAGGTGTGCTGCCAGTCTGCAGAGCTGTTGGGAAGGAACGGGAATGTCGCCCATCCCCAGGCAGGTGGCCATCCAGGTCCTTCTGTCCACAGGCTGTCCATACGTCCTCAGCACCAGTGGGCTGTAGGCTGCGTTCCCTTAAGTTACCTGGGTGGAGATGTGTGTGCCATAGACGCAAATGTCAGCACCATTTCAAAGGGCTGTCCCTGTCCCTGTGTTGGGTGGAGCCAGGGAGGAGGGCGGGTGGCCTCCCAGTGGAGGCTGGGGGCGTCATCGCTGCTGACCCAGCGCTGGCTGGCAGGGGCCCGCAGACCACCAGGCGGCCGCACTCAGAGGGCCGAGGCTGGGGCCAGGCTCAGCATCGCCGCCCTGAATCTCTTCCTCAGCTTTTACCGAGGGCGGGCGGGACGGCGCCCAGCACCTGCGGCCCCAACCTGGCCCGGCGGCCTCCCAGCCCCTCCTCAGCCTTCCCGGGCCCCGGAGGCCCGGGTGGGGGCCCCGTCTTGTCTTTTCAGACGCACTTACCGCAGGCCTCTCCTTCCCTCCCATCGCGGACACGAACCCCAATCTCGCCGTTGCCCTGGGCCCTGGGTGTGGGGGCACGTGCCCGCCCGCCCCCCTTCCGCAGGGGCCGCCCGCCCGCCTCAGACCCCAGCCGGGGGACAGCTGGCCCCGAGCCCCTTCCTCCCCGGGAACGGCGGCCCGCAGCCCTGCCCATCCTCGGCTCGCGCTCTGGCCGGGCCAGCAGGGCTCCGCGCAGAGCCAGGGGCCGCTCACCTCAGCAGACCGCCCCCCGTGGCCCCGGCCGGACCCGGAGAGGTGGGCTCTGACCCCTCCTGCCCCTCCGTCGCTCCGCGGTGCGTCCTGGGTCACCTCCTGAGCATCCCGGAGCAGCTATAGTCATCCTCTGTCCCTAGGAGCCCTAAACCTTCCTGCCCTTAGATTATATTCACATTTTTGCTCTTGTCCGTCTTGCTCCACAGGTTTTAAGCTCCATGGGGACAGGGGCTTGGCTTTGTTCACTGCTGCATCCCACCGGCCTCTTGCGTGCAAAATAATCCTAGGTGGTTAGTGAATTGCTTAATTCCTTAATGAACGCTATTTTTATCTAGGGGCTTTCATGCTAATTTGGGGGCTTCAGGAAAATCCCCCTCAAGATCACACTATTCTGTTCTACGTAGTAATTTTAGCACCGATAAAAGTCAAGAAGAGACTGACTCAGATGCTAATGCGGCTTCTTGGGGTCGATGTACCTGCAGGTGTGTGTGCTCCTGCACATGAATGAGATGTCCTGCAGGGAAAGAGCAAACAGAAAAAGGACAACATTTTAAAATCCAGTAAACATGATGTTATATAAAATAAAAATGTGTGTGTGTCTGGCAGTGCGTATAAAACTAATTTTCAAAACAACTATAAATCCATGGGAAATTCATCTTTCCTTTTTAATAAACTTTTTATTTTAGAAGAGTCTTAGCTTTATAGAAAATTGCAAAGATAGTACAGAGTCCCCATATACCTACACCCAGGTCCCCTACTGTTAATATCTTATGTTAGGAGGGTACATTGGTCACAAGGAATGAACCGATGTTGATACATTATAACTGATGTGCACACTTTATTCAGATTTCTTACTTTTGCCTAATGTCCTTTTTCTGTCCCAGGGTCCCACATTACACTTAGTCGTCGTGTCTCCATAAGCTCCTTTGGCTGTGACAGTGTCTCACACTTTGTTTTCAACAGCCTTGATCCTCTTGAGGAGGGCAGGTCGGCACTGTCTTAGTCCACTGTGCACTACTGTAACAGACTTTTAATTTATGAAGGAAATAAATTTGATTCTTCCATTTCCAGAGGCTGAGAAGTCCCAGATTGAGGGCTCGGCATCTGGCGAGGGCCTTCTGCTGCGGCTCGGCCTTGCAGGAGGCATCGCAAGGCAAGAGCGTGAGAAGTACCCGTGGGCTCAGGTGTCTCCGCCTCTCCTCATAAAGCGGCAGTCCCATCACAGGGGCACCACCCTGATGGCTTATCTGATCCTAGTTACCTCCCAAAGACCCCACCTCGAATCAACATGCGGATTTGAGGATTAAGTTTCCCACACATGAAGTTCGAAGGACACATTCACACCACAGCAGGTGCTCTGTGAAATGCCCTCCACTGGGGTCTGCCTGATGTTCTTCTCATGGGTAGACTGGGGCACTGGGCTTGGGGCAGGAGGACCACACAGGGCAAGTGCCGTTTTCTTTCAGATTTTCCCACCGTAAAGTTTCTCTCTGATCCTCCCATAAGGTACTCTTTGTGCACAGCCCACATTTAAGGCTGGGGACAGGCTGCACTTCTCTGGAGTCAGTATCACATAGACTGCTTGGACATCTGCATGCAAGAAGACAGAAAACAAGGAAATTCGTGTGTGCATACTAACCCATGTAGAAATATATGCAATATCTATATGTAATTATCTCTTTCCATATTAACCTAGACATGAGTTCACACTGATGTCTCCAACCTTAATCCATGACTCATGGATCCTTCCAGTAACCTCCCAGTCCCACGGCAAGAAATATGGCTCTCCCCATCCCCCATGATTTACTTAATTGCTTAATTCCAGTACATACTTTTACCTGTATCAAGACTGTTAACACATATCCCTGTGAAAAACAAGTTTTTCAACCAGAGCACAGTTCACCTTTCTTTTTATTATGCCACTGAATGGTAGCACATTTGGTTACGCTAATGGGTACAATTTGCATGTATGTACACATGCTGTATACAGGAAGTCTTCACTTAACGTCATTGATAGTTTCTTGGAAACTGCAACTTTAAATGCAATGACATGAAATGAAAGCAATTTTATCACAGGCTAATTAATATAAACAAGAGTTAAGTTCCCATGGCATATTTCTGGTCACCAGAACATGACCAAACTTCTAAATAAAGACCCAGCACTTCTAATTTTAAATATTGAAATAAATGTGAGCTATACATACATTTAGGAAAGATTAATAAAAATAAGTAAGATCATTATTTACCCAATTTTTGGTGCATCAGTGAGTGATAGTGGTCATAGTGGCGGGTTAAATCAAAGAATAAATGTTTGCAAAGTGAACTTTGTCAAGACCACCTCCTCCCACCACCGGGTTCCAAGACAACCTCCAATAAGCCAGGCTAACGGAGCACCTGCCCGCCGCGCTGCTTGCTGCCGAGCTTTCATATGGTGCTGGTACACTCTGTGAGCTTTTGTTCTACAGTAATTCGTATTCATTCCTGCACTCCTTTCCATCCCAGGTAGTCCAGGTCAGGGGGCGGGTACCTGAGCCTAGTCGTTGCTCAGGGCACAACGCAGGTCCCACCCCGGACAGGAGGCCATTCCGCCGCAGGGCGCGCCCACACACGCACACAGGCTCAGCCTGGGACCATTTAGACACGACAGTTCACCCAACCTGCGCGTTTGGGGATGTGAGAGGAAGCTGGAGTGGTCAGAGAAAACCCACGCAGGCATGAGGAGAACATGCAAACTCCACTCCACGGTGGTCCAGCCAGCAATCCATCTCCTTCCTCATCGACATTATAACAAAACAACATTGAATGAAACAACGTGATTCGAGGACCCGTGGTATAAATAAAAATGGATCTCAGCAATAGTGGCATTTGTGGAAATATGAATATGTAAATTGATACAATCCTGTGGAGATCAATTAGCAATATATATGAAAATTAAATATAGACACACACACTTTGGTCCAGAAATTACAATTCCAGAAATTTAATCTAAAGATATCTTGCGGATGTGCAGAAAGATATATGTACAGCTTAATAATTAATTTAGATTGTAATAGGAAAATAAAAACCTAAAATATGCACGTCTAGGATTGCTTAGATAAATACTGGCACACCCAAACAAGGTAATTCTCCACATATGCTAAAAAATTGAGGCAGTGCAATGTATTCCGGTATGTAAAATTACCAAGATGTATTTTAGAAAAAAAAAACAAGCGTGTTGCCAGTTGTGCCAGGAAAGGGATGTGTATTTAGGAGGCAGGGGGACTTTATGCCCAGAACAGGTCCCAAGGGCCCCCGCGGCTGTGTGGGGACGCGGAGCCCGGCAGCTGCGTGCAGGACTGGGGAACCTGTTTTCACCAGTGACTTTCTGTTGCATTAGAATTTGGTACCATGTTCATACATCGCCTATTATAAAATAACTTAATTAAGATTGTTAAATTAGCACAGCAGCCCGACTCTGGGTTTCACCATGTCCAAGCTGGGACCACACCCTGCTCCAGAGGAGCGCCCGGGCCTCGGCGCGGCTGCATTCCGAAGGACAGGCAGCCCGCAGGTCAGGGCCGGCAGGTGACCTGTGAGTGGGGATGCTGCAAGGACCACGCGGGAAGAGACAACGGCTCTCTGCAATAATGAAATTAAAAATGCAGACTGTAGTGCCGGGGACTTCCTCATGGATGTTGTCACAGCAGTACTTCAAGAAAGCTCACTGCAGTATTTACCACGTGTAAAAAAGGAGCAAATCAAAAGTCCGTAAGCCCATCATGGACTATCATGCAGCTCCAAATCTGAAGAAGATCTAAATGAAAAGGACATTTTGAGGTGTGAAAATTTGCACGCATACACCCACATTTACATACGCCCTCACTTGTGTTTCCATGTACACACGCAAACTCCAGAAGGCCTCCCAGGAGCTGCTGGGAGGAGTACTCTGGCAAGGGAGGCTGGGAAGCAGCCTTATTTCCCAGCGGATACCTTTTCTCCCATTTGGATGTGTTCTGTGCATACATACATGTTATTCTTAAAGTAAAAGCTAGTTAACAAGCGAGGCAGTAAGTCTGGCAGACTCTGTTTTGTTTTACTTTTGCTCTCCGAGAACACACGGCCAGGATACATCCCCACCTTCCTGCAGGCGGGTGTGGGGCAGTGCGCGCATTGACCTCAACCCCAGGCGTGGCCCCCACAGTGCTCCCCACCCTCAGCTGACGCGGGTGACCGAGGTGATGAGGAAGCCATGTGAGGACCAGGGACAGAAGCTAGGTCAACGCTTAGAGGAGAGCCGCCTGCCAAACGGGAGCGCTCATTGTGAATGCTGTGTGACTGAGAAACAAATGTCTGCTGGGGACGTTCGAAATTTCTGAAGTTGTTCTGTTACAGCAACAGAATCTACTGAAATTGAAATTTTAACTTGAACTGAGGTACTTTAAAATCCCCCACAAACCTAAAACCTGTGGCGCTGGGCTGCTGGTGGAAAGTGGACCCCGTGCATTGTAGCAGAGCGTGTGGCTGAACTGCTTGCTGCCACAGCATGGAAGGTGGGCCGCGCGGCAGGTGAGCCGGTGGCTCCAGGTGAGGCTGTGGGAGATAGAGTGTGTTGCATTTACTTTCTACTCTTAGCAAATATTGTCAGGAAGACATAAGCTCTAGAAAGAATTGGCACATTTGCACGCAGAAAATGAAAGGGAGTAAAAAAGCTTCAAAAATTTGGGGATTCCAACATTTTAGAGAACCCAATATGTTCTATATCAGCAAAAATAAGAGACACGATTGAGAGAGATTTGCAAAGACATTTGCTCTCTCAGCTCAGCCCTAAGGCAAAGATCAGATGAGGTCAGTGGGCATCCATGCCCTGCAATTCCGATAAACTCTGTCAAGAGAGCAGGGAAGATATGAAGAAGCAAAACAAAACAAAACAGAATCTGGCTTTCAAATATGTCTCGGGGATAATTTTCACTATGTTTAAGGCACATAGAACTGACTAGAGACAAATAGATCAGAAACCCATTACGTTTATGTGAGATCTACATTGTCAAAGAGATCATAAACACAGTCTTCAAGCAGTGTTTGAATGTTGGAGACCTAAGACAATTCTTATTATGGTCATCCTACCCCTATTTCATCATGGGATCTTGCAAGGGATGGAGGCGGATGCACATAACTTCTCTTTTTAATTCACAGGTTGTTGGGCTGCAGAAAACCCCATCTAGATTTGATGGACGGCACTGTTTGAGTCGAATACAATATCTGTATGAACCATAGAACGCTCTTTTCTCTAAAAATAGATCACATCTGCTCCCTCTTCCGCGGTAGCATGAGCATCTGATAACCAGAGAAGCAGACTATTGCAGACTGCTAGCTGCACAGCTAACGCAGCTTCTCTTTTTCCCAGGCATGGAGCTGGGCCACATTTCCCAGCTGTCTTGGTGGGTAAGAGAAGCCATGTGATGCGTTCTAACCAACAGAGTGCAAGCAGCATGATCTACTCGACGTCAAGTCTGGCTCCTGGGAACCTCTCAGACTGGATGCTCCATCATGATGCCAGTGAGCGCAGAGGCCTTGGAGGGAGCATGTTGATGGGGCAGCGTGAGTAGAAGAGATGCTTACTTGTCAGGAGCACCTGTTTGGGACTTAATGCAAGCAGCAGATCAACCCGTATTGTGCTCAGCCACTGTGTGTGGGGTCTCCATGTTACAGCAGCTCATGCTACCTTAACTGATAGCAACACACATATGCTGATAAAGTAGATACGAACAAGTATGGAACAGTGTTCATAATGTGATTCCATTTTATAATTTTAAAAAGCACATAGCAGGCGGTCCCAGACTTATAATGGCTCAACCTTACAGTGGTTTGACTTTATGATGGTGTGAAAGCCATATGCATTCAATAGAAACTGTACTTCAAGTACCCATACAACCATTTTGTTTTTCACTTTCAGTATAGTATTCAAAAAATTACATGAGATATTCAACATTTTCACATAAAATAAGCTTTGTGTTAGATTATTGCGCCCAGCTGGCCAATGTACGTGTTCCGAGCACATTTAAGGTAGGCTGGGTTAAGCTGTGATGTTCAGTAGCTTTGGTATATTAAATGCAATTTTGACTTACAACAGGTTTATCAGGAGGCGACCCCATTATAAGTTGAGGAGCATCTGTATGAGACAAGACCAACTGAAATGAAAGAATTAGAAGTGCCCCAGTGAATATTAGAATCTGTGACAATGGTCCCATCTGATACTGAGCCAAAAATAGAGCTGACTGAAAAATAAATGAAGGGATAAGAGGGGGAGACAAGATGGCGGATAAGAAAACCTCCAGCCAGAGTGACTCTGCAAGAAAGATGGATTTTAGATGAAAGTGAAAAAAACAAACAGGAAGACAAACATAGATCAAATAAGGAAAGGAAGGAAGGGTGCCTGAAACTACAGGAGACTCCACAGGAAGAAGCTGAGGAGTAGAACTGGAAGGATAAAGGTAGGGTCTAAACCCAGAGAGGCATGACAAGGGAAGGTGGAGAAGATAAATTTTCCCTCTCTTGCATCTCAGACTGCTGATGGGCTCCCAAGATGCTGAAGAGATCTGCCAACACCAGCTCAGAGATGGCTCCCACCAGTGAGCTGTGAGCCTCTTGCAGTCAGGGCACCAGACTCCCCACTCCCTCAGGGCACCTCCCGGCCCACAGACCTCAGCCAATCAGCAGGTTCCATATTGCTTCATTCTCCCCTTCCCCTTCCTTATCTGTGGCTGCTGAGAGAGACAATTTAGCAACCATCCAGAGGTATCCGCACAAATGGAACTTTTCCTTTTGGGGCCCTGAGGCAGCCTGAGGGGTACTCAGACTGCGAGCTCCCTACCCACTGGCCCTCCCAGGTACTGCATGCCTGGTGAATCCAGCAGAGTGGGACAAATACAGAGGCAGAGAGACATTGATCCAGCTTTGGGCACCCCATGGGTGACTTGACACCAGCACTCTTTTCCCTGGCATTGATCTCTGGGGCCAGGTTCTGTACACCCAGGTCCTGATTGCATTGCCTGGGGGTGAAGAAGGGATATTTATGAACAAGTCTACTGAGGTGTCTGCTGTGTGCCTTCAAAGGCAAATCAGAGTGGGTCCTAGCTGCAGCATGCTTGAGGGGCAACCATCTACCCACAGGAGGGCTGCAATCACAGATCAGGCTACGATCCAGGCAGGGAACCTCCCGGCCTACATCATGTCAGGGGAGATCCACTAGCTTGAGGTCCTGCCTGCCAGTCAAGGTCTGGTAGGAACCGAAGAATAGGAGAGAGTGGAAAAGAGAGAGGCCTGCTCCAGACTACAGGTCTCAGACAGCCCCACCTCTACACACAGACTTTTTGGCTGAGTGGGGCCATTTCAGCCCCTCCCTGGAAGCTGGGCACAAAAGCAAAGAACAGACCTTTGACCCCTGCTAACAGCATTTGTGGAGCTTGAGAGCGGACTCATCAAACCTATCCCTGACCAGCCCCATTCCCCCACCTGCCCCTGCTGAGGTGGAGAATAAGGACACCCCTGGAAGTCCCAGGACCCCACCCACCACCGGAGGCACTACAGTGCCTCTCCAGAGGAAGTAGAGCTTATTACAAAGACCCAAAACAATACTGCAACTTGCTCCTCCCAGCAAGCACCACATACTGACAGGGAGGTCACTTTGCACATGTTTTTACTGCATCTACTAACTCATCATACAGGATATGATTGAATCTCACCCACAAACACCACCTACAGGCTCAGAGACTAAACAGGACATGTCATTAGCCAAATGAAAATCTAAAGGTAAGAAGAACAGCTGATCAAGATGGGAAGGAATCAGCAAAAGAATTCTGTAAGTATGAAGAAACAAGCAGAAAGTGCACACACAAAGGGGAACACCAGCTCTCCAGCAATGGATATCAACCAAATTCAGAACACTAAAATGACAAAAGAATTTAGAACACGGACTATAAGAAAACTCAATGATATGCAAGAGAAAATGGATACCCAACATAAAGAAACCACAAAAAAAATCCAAGATGTGGAAGAAAAATTCACTAAAGAAATTGAAATATTAAAGAAAAATCAAACAGAACTTCCAGAAATGAGAATTTTATACAAGGAATTAAAAACACAGTGGAAAGTCTCAAGAATAGGGTAGATCAAACAGGAGAAAGAATCTCAGGGATTGATAACACCTTTAGTCAGCTTCAGAAATAAAGCAGAGAAATAAGAGAAAAGAGCAAAGTCTACAAGAAATTTTGGATGATGTGAAGAGGCCTAATATGAGAATCATAGGCATCCCTGAGGGTGAAGAAACAAATACACAAGGGTTGGATAAGCTATTTGAGGATATAATACAGGAAAATTTCCCAGGCCTTGCTAAAAAGATAGATATCCAAGTATAAGAAGGTTAAAGGACCGCTGGGAGATTCATTGCAACCAGCAAGACACCACGACCCACAATCATCAGAAGGACCAAAATAACCACCAATGAGGACCTTATACAAGCTATAAGGCAAAAGAAGCAGGTAACCTACAAAGGAAAACCTATCCAAATAACAGCAGACTTCTCAACTGATACCTTATAAGCAAGAAGAGACCGAGGCTGCATTCTCACTCTTGTCAAACAAACTAATGCCTAGTCTAGAATCTTGTACCATGCAAAACTGAGTTTTGTATACGAAGGAGACCATGATACACAGTAACCAGACTGACCAAAATAACCACAAAAGAGGCCCTCCTACAAACTATAAGGCAAAAGAAACAGGTAACCTACAAAGGAAAACCCATCAGAATGATTGCAGACTTCTCAACTGAAATCTTACAAACCAACAGAGACTGGGGCCCCATTCTCACCCTTCTCAAACACACTAATGCCCATCCTAGAATCTCATACCCTGCAAAACTAAGTTTTACATATGAAGGAGAAACAAAGACCTTCTTAGACAAGCAAAGACTGAGGGAATTAATCAAGACAAGACCTGCCCTCCAGGAAGTACTCAAGACAGTGTTACACGGATCAGCACAATAAACACTCACAAATGTAAAATCATCCAAAAGCTAAAGTTCAAAGGCCAGATATCACAATGGCTCAAGAAAGAAAACAAAGCTCAACTCAACAGGATGAACAGAAATTTTCCCCACTTATCAATTCTCTCAATAAATGTGAATGGCTTGAACTGTCCAGTAAAGAGACATAGGCTGGCCGAATGGATAAATATACACAAGCCGAGTATCTGCTGTCTTCAGAAAACACATCTAACTTGCAAGGATGCATTCAGACTCAAGGTGAAGGGATGG
>CAUYSK010018516.1:0-140253 GCA_963575035.1 Avahi laniger
TTTTTAGTTGTCCGATTAATTTCTTTCTATTTTTAGTAGAGACGGGGTCTCGCTCTTGCTCAGGCTGGTCTCGAACTCCTGAGCTCAAACAATCCGCCCGCCTTGGCCTCCCAGAGTGCTAGGATTACAGGCGTGAGCCACAGCACCCAGCCCCATGTGAAGATGTTTAGTGCGCAGTTTGCTATATGAATCTGGAGGTAGAATGAGACACTTGAGATGAAATTATAAATTAGGGCATCATTTTTATAGTGGTAACTTAAATCCATGAGACTAAATGAGATCACCAAGAGAATGATTGTATATAGAAAAGAAAGGGAGATCTTTGACTGAGTCCTGGGATATTCCACATTATGAGGTTGAAGAGGAGAGGATTTTTCCTCAAGAGGGACAGGGAAGGAATAACCAGGAAGGTAAAATGTAAACCAGAGTAGCTTTGAGAATGAATAAGAGAAAATATAAGAAGGAGAAAATCAACAGTGTGAAATAAGGTAGTGAGACAAGAACTGAGAATGGATCATTAGCGTTAACAAAGACATCGGTGAGTTTGGCAAGAGAAATTCTTGTGGGATGGTCAAGGTGAAAACCCAGTGGGAAAGAGTTTAAGAAGCAATGAGAGGAGAGGAATCAGACACAGCCTGAATTGGAGGAGTTTTGCTGCAAAGTGTGGCAAAAAATGGCACAGTGGTAATGGGAGAATAGAAATAGAGTCAAAAGATGATTTTTTGTTATTTTTTAAAATGGAAATAAATTTTCATCATATTTATATGCTAATGTGAATGATTAATCCAGCAAACAATGAAACATTGCTAAGGTAAGAGAAAATAAAAGGGAATTGCTGGAACAATGTTGTTAATTGGCATGAGGGGATAGAATCCAGTGCATGAGGGAAGGATGAGTATAGATAATTCATTTTGTGTAACCAGCAGAAAAACAAAGGATATTGTTACAAATGCTGATAGTTGACCAGAGATGGCAGTTGCAGTCTATGGAAGTTCTTTTCTAATGGTTTGAATTTTCTTAGTAAAGCAAAGTTCCCCAGCTGAAAAGGGGAATGGGGAGGAAATGTTGGGAATTTGAGGAGAGAGGAATAGGTTTGGAATAATCATCTCAAGGAGTGTGAGAATGTGTGATTACCTATCAGCATTTAAATCTCACGTGGGGTTCATTCATGAATTTACAGTGAGTCCGCATGGTTGTGTGGTAGACAGATGGATTTACTCAGGGTTGTAGTTTTAGTGAATATAAAATGAGAGGGAGCAAGGAAGGATATAGGTGAGGAAGTGTTTGAGCACTTAAGCTGATAAGGAATGGGAGAACACAACAGATGCATGAGGGACAGTCAAAAGTGGTTAACCAACTTTGGACTAAAGCATTGATAGGTTTGGGAAATCATATGTGAAATGAACTGTATAGGTTGGAGGTGTGGTCAGAGAGAGTGGAGTGCATGAAATTGAGATTATGGAGAATTGCAGTTATTGGTAATGACAATATCTTAGTAATGCTTTGGAAGTGAGTGAATACAGTTGCCATCATCCAAGATGGGGATGATTACGAAAGGGCCAAGTTTGGGGAAGATGGTCAGGAGTTTTATTTTGAACTCATTAGTTTTGAGATATCTATTAGAAACCCTGGTGATGATACAAATCTGGGTTTCAGAGAGAAGGTATAAATTTGGGAGTAATCAACATATAATAAGAAAGTATCTGATGCCATGAGCCTGGATAAGCTCCCACAAACTTACTATAAAAGAAGTTAGCATCTGCTGTTACCCACATAGTATGGTGCTTTCGAGTGGCCTTGGAGTTCAGAGTGTCTGAGGTGAAATCCTGGCTCCTTCCTACCCTTCCTACCTGAAAAATCTTGGACAAGTTTTTAACCTCCTTGTGACACAGGGAGATGATATCTGTCTTACAGGGGGGCTGTGAGAGTAGAATAAGGTGGTCCATGCAAAGAATTTAGTATATAACATGGCATATGATGAGCTTGTAATAAACATTGGAAAATATAGCGGTGATTGAGATACAGGCAAGATTGAGAAGAATACAGAAGAAGACCACTGTTTTTCCTAGATAAGATGGAAAGGTTTCAACAAATGAGAGAATTTTTGAAGTGAGTCTTGGAGTACGATCCAGAGTTTTACAGAAGGGGATGACTGAAGGAAATGGCACAGTCAGAGAAAATAACAAGTGCCAATTTTCAGAGCTGGATGAGGAAAGGTCTGGAATCCACAGTGTAGATACAAATTAATCTGTGACTAGTACACATGAGCAGACTTCCTTTTAAGGAACCAAAATATGGCTAATGAGAAATATTGTCTAAATATTCCTCCTCTGGGCAAACAGGTAGCATCCTTAAAGAATAGGATGCTTTGAAAAGGTAGGTTTTAGCAATCTGATAAATTTACACTTAGATCTCTTAAAAATACAAGTTGGGTATTTTCTCCAGATTATAATGTCACTTTTGTCACTTGTTAAATGTTTAAATATATGTAAAATTCTACAACTTTTAATAGTCCAATCCTTACGGTATGGAACACATTTTAATACTAAAAAATGGAATTCTGGGATACCTGTGCATCAAAAGTCATAATTACTAAAATTACCTATTTTTAACACCTGAATCCATTAATGGGAGATGTTTTGCATGAATATTACAACACATCTGTTTCTCTGGTACTTATTGACATTTAATGAGTAAAGGAAATTGAACATTTTAATTATGGGACTCTCCTGAGGGTACTGGGCATGAAAGTATATCTAAAGTGTCCATTTACTTATATTTCTTCATGAGCCAGAGATGTGAGCTATAAATAAAACCCCGTGGGATGTGAAAAAAAATGTTGCCATTGCAAAAGGCCTCTATAAATCTCTTTAGAAACCTCAGTCATAAAATGTTTAAAAGAGGTTTTCAGTAACTCCCTGGTTGATAGTGAAAGCTACACATTTTTAGAGACCTTTTTTTATAACTTTTGTCAACAAAATGAGTATATGATAACACAGAAGTGATATGATTCAAGAGTTGGAAAACTGGCCTAGGAATCAGTCACATCTGAATGTGCACAAAGATAGCTACAAGGAAGGAGTTCTAAAAGGTCCTCTTGGGCCTCAAACACATCCTTTCCTCACTGGCCTTGAGGTTATTGGGACAAATGCAAGAGTTTCACATGGAGGGGTCAGACGTAAAACTGTTAACAACTCTTGGCTCCATACATTGAGTCTGGGCGTTAGATGGACCCTGAAAGCACAATGAGCAGACTTCTGATGGTGGGATCCAGGGGAGGGAATGAATTGGGGAAAAGGGATGTTTCCACAGCAGGGCAAAATCTGGGAGGGCACACCTGGGTGAAGAGCCCCAGAGGTGACCCTAAGCCACTGGAGAGATGTTACAAACAGCACAGGTTACCTGTGGAAAGATCATGTCCCTCCTTTGCTGGGTTAATGAGGGCAAACCTAGCCAACCAAGCAACTCTGGGCATCTTCTCCGACTTTACCATGAACTATTCTTCCATCCATAAATGGATGTGGTACAATCTGCCTGCTTTTGTGTGCTGCCTGACATTGTGGGGATAAATGTGTTAATATAAACTTGTAAACTTGAGGCTTTTCTCAGGAAGTATGCTACATGAATTCAAGGAATGAATAAAGTTAATTATTATTGCAATGGAGTTGCAGTTACCAAAATGATTGCAATCATTTAGCAGTTAATCTTTATCTTTTGTGAAGCACCAAAAAGCTTTCTTATTTTCTAGGGGTAAAAATTGCCTTTGGTCAATGAGACGATATTTTTAATTTAATTTTGTGCATTAAGAGAAGCTTAAAAATAATGTTTAAATGTGTGAGTTGAGTAATCAAATAGATAAGCTGTACAAAAATATTTTATAAGCTAAAAAGTACTATGCATAAATAAGATATTATTATTGTTTAGTGCTATTTTAAATCATTTACCCTGCCTCTGGAATAATTTTTATAAGTATACCAAGGCAAACTTTCAAAATTCAAGAATTAAACTGCACTATTTATATCTGTTTAAGAAATGACATAAAACTATGTTTATAATTCTGTTGTAAATGAATATATTTTTGAAACATTCATCTAAACAAATATAATATAATTTTAATCTATGTTTTGTATTTTATTTTAATTCACATTTTTAAATGTTCCATATTTTGATTCTAAGTATATTTCACTTGCCAGAAAAGTTCATTCATATCCTGAGATCATAGGCAAGAAACAGCTAGGTTCAAGTTGCCATCTTCTATCATGGAAAAATAAAGGAAAGCTCTGTTTTCTTCAGCCCATTTAACCCAGGAAAAGTTGAAAACTCAAAAGCATGCCTGGAAGATGGAAATAAAATAAACTTTCAGGCATCTCAGAAACTGCTTGACTTTAATAGGCTGTGAAAGTCATTCCAAGTCCTTGAAAAAGTTACCCTATGTTCTGGAAGCATGATCACAAACCAATAATCCAGAGATCATGTGCCCTTGTTGTGAAGTCCCTTTCCCCTGATGTAAGCCAACATTATTTCCCTGCAGGCCTCCAGGTAAACCTCCCTGCAGCCTAAAAGCTTTCCCTAAGTGAAAAATGTTGGCAGTGCAACAAGGTGAACTTCCCAAAGTCAGAGAATTGGAAAGACAACTAAAAGAGTGAGCCCATTGTTGGGAAAACGCGTGACTGGAGCACATTGTGCAGTATTGGATGATCTCCATGATGCAACCAGGACAAAATCTCAAGGAGCCAAGAAGCTTACAGGTCAAGAGCTGCAGTCACCCTCCTATGACAACTACCCAGGGTACTTGGATGTGTTAGCCCATAGGTCCCTAAGCAAATGCTCAGATGTTTTGTTCTAGCCTAATCCTGATGACCTCTTTGAAGACTCAAGGTCCTGAACACAATGGAGAATTCACACACCAAAGCACAGTCAGATCTTCATAATATTTCTGCGGTCCTCACTGCAGAATTCAAATGGGTGCTGAGTTTCCTCTAATAACTCTGAAAGATCAGGATCAACTGCAAAGTTCTGAAAAGGGATGAGCTAATTAAAATTCCAACCTGATAGAGCATCCTACAATTGGCAAAGTGAGTGTTCAAACCTCCTAAGGATCTGGAAGGTCTTTAGGGGCTCAAATCCCATAATCTTCCTTAGAGATCCATTGTTATATTTTTCCTTCTGGTGATCAGGAATACCTAGTTCATTTCTTACTGAAATTACCTGCTCTTTAAATTCTATTCATCCTTATGTTAGTTGCTGCTGACAAGGAAAGCTGTTAAGGCATTTTTTTAATTAAAAGTCTTCATAAATTAGTAGTAACCTCTCACCTTTTTCTTTCCTTTGCAAAAACAAAATAAAACAGACAAAACAAAATAAATAAATGAAAAGTTAGTTACTTTGACCTTTCCTTATGGGACCTAGTTTCCATCCCTCTCATCCTTGTAAAACAAAGAAAATGATTGTATAGTCAACCATGTTTTTAAAACACTATTTGATACTATATCCCTTTCTTGGAAACTTCCGGTGCATATTAGCAAATTAAAGGCTGTAAAAATACATATAATGTAACAATACATAATGTAACATCATTAATAAACAACAAAACTTCAAAACATACATCCAAAAAATGATTGTTTCACATCATTTAATGTAGAAAGAACAGTGAAATATACATAGGCATTATTAGGTTAGTGAAATAATATGCCAACACATGCTATTGCTCAAAACCTGTTGATTGAAAGGCAAAAGTGATGGGAGATTTCAGAATCAATCTGCCTAGACTCTTGACAATATTTTAAAATATTGGTATCTTTCTCTTAAGCAGTGAGTAAACTTGACAATAGTATACAGAGATTCTTCCAGGAATGGGAATCTTCATATATTCTTTCAGAATCAATTTGTACTAACACAGAGTTCTGTTTCAGCACTGTAGTCATCGTTTCTTATGTATAACTTTGAGTACACATGAAAATTGGCTGGTGTTTTGAAACTGTTAAAATAGTGTGGAGCTTTTACACTATAAATGGGGTTCTCCTGAGCTGTTCTGCCATTCTAGCCAAATGGAATCAGAGTAATGGATGCCGTCTCATGAAAGACGATGGTATGATGTCTGGGAAGTTCTGTAAAAGCATGAGGAAGAGGCAGAAAGCTCTACCACCCTTAGGTCCCCACCATCCAAACACAGTGACCCTGACTCCTACACAAGGAAAAAAGGGAGGGAGGCAAGTTTTAGACTGGTGTCCCCTGCCCCCTGTTCCAGTCTTGAGAGAGAAGTGGTGTTGGTGGGGTTGGAGGAAGGACTCAAGTCAGAGGGGGCTGGTAGTGCCCCAGCAGTGACCCGGGTGGGCTCTGCAGCGGACCAGTGGCAGCACAGTGGTTTTGCGCAGCTCGTCCAGCCCACCCCTGCTTCCCCGGCAGGTTAGAAGGACCCCTAGATTTTCCACGCAGTCCCGGTGGCATACTGAAATCACTGCGGTCTAACTGGGGATTTTGATAAAGGGGATTGGTGTGGTGGATGTGAAGTGACCCTGCAGCCAAGGTTCCCACCCTGAGAACGGACTGCACGCGCACCAGCTGCATCGCCAGCATCAGATTCCAGGGGGCGCCCAAGAGCAGGCGGGCAAGGGACCCTGCGAGGACCGCAGAGGAGATGGGAAAAGCACCATCGCTGCAAACGAGGCTCAACGCTCCCTCCGCCCCCACTCTATCTTTCCCACAACCATGAGGTCACATACGATGTCATCTCACACGAGCGACAAAAGACAGCGACAAAAGACAAGAATGAGCATTTAATAAAAATGAGTTACCTAAAGAGAATGTTCACCTTATACCGACAAGCCGAGTTTAGCAAGCTGGATTTAGTGTGTCCCTCCATGCCTGTCGCTCCCTGCTACCTAGCTCAGTATAGTCTATTAGGAGATTCAGTGAACTTCAGGAAACAAAAGATCTGCATGTTCTTTGCCCATTGTAGGTAGACTGTGTAGATTTATCAGAGATGCCCAAATTGCTAAAATGGAAAATGAAACCGTTGGTCTAAAACCTGTTTCACATGATGAGGCTGAAAGACCCATCCAGCTATGAACCTTTTCCCACTGACGTCTGTGCGTGATGTGGGTATAGTAAGGCGAGAAAAAGCTTGGCTCTGCAATGAGCCCAACGTGGTTTCAAGCCTGGGCCACCACTTACTAGCTGTCCAGCCTCTCTGCAACGGGTTTAATATTGTCACTTTACTATGTCGAGAGTCAGCTTACTATAAAGTGGGAGTAATAATTTGTTTTCAGAATCATCTGAAATTATATAAAGTGCTTAGACGATGTTTCTGTTTCCCCTCTCCCCACACACCGCACCCCACGGTTACTTTAAATAATGTTTAATTTGCCAAACCGAACTGGGGATCTTTCAGCATTACATGATTAAGTTGAGGGCGTTTTTTCACCCATAGTGAAAGGAATAGGCCTTAAAACCCCAGGAGAACGAAGAGGGAATAAATGCCAAAGTATCTGTGGGCTACAGATATACAGATACAGGTTTTAACGTATCATCTGTCCCAGTTTGAACTTTAAACAGTTTGTTATTGGCAAATAAAAGTTCAGGATGTTTGGGGATTCAAAATACCCCAAAGCATTTAGGATTTACTTCACATTTATCTTTCCTGGGAAGCAACACATTGATGTTCTCTAGGAGCCCCGAAGCTGGTGGAAAATTGAGGTCACAGAGTAGACTGTGAAGATAGAGGAAAGGAACTTAACCTTCACTGTTCTCACAAAAACACTTGGTGTGGAAAGTTCAGCCTTCAGGCTGAAAAAATGTTCTCAAAGCCCAGGCCATCTGAAAGGGGCTGCATCCTCTTTTGCCCTGAAGTTTGCTTTTCCTACCTTCATTCAGGACATCCTCATCCGTCTTGCTTTTGTTTATCTTACCACGTGTTATTTCCTTTAATCAACCAACACTATGTATTTAATAATTGGCTATCAGTCATCTACAGTTGCCAAGGAAAAAATTCACATGTCTATTGAAGAAAACTATATAGGGAAATTCATACATTTTTATAGAAAATATGTCCAATGTCTTTTTGAAAAAAAAAATGAGTTTGAGTTCTTATAACCATCAATCGAAAAGATGTTTTTTTTGCATCACATTGGCTAACAGAAAATATGTAATTTCTAATGGAGAAAATTTTGTATTGCAAGTTACCATGTAGAGAAACAAGAAACAAGACATAGAGTGTTTTCCTTGTGGGGATTGCATCTCTGAAGCCCAGTCCCCTTTAAGTCCATAATGGCCTTTATGTAGCAAACAGTGACATCCTTCAGTACATCTTGATATAACCTATTTTTGTCATAAATCAGATGCTGTTTTAATGTTGCTTATTATTCTATTTTTATAACTCTAAACAAAGATGATTATTTCTCTTTATAAGTTGATATTTCAATGAACATATGTTTAATTTGAACTTATTCCCTGTAGCTATTTCTTGATTATCACCTTTTTAAAAAAAATCATAAGCCATGAAGAAAATATTAATTAGATCATTTTTACCACAATAAATTCTCTGGTCATATTCATAAAACTGTTGGGTAAAATCAAACTACCAGGATTACCAATGGTTTATTTTATTTGGGGTTTAATAGCATGGCCCCTGGAATCTCATACAATTTTCTGGAATCTTGGCGACAAAAACTCTGAGGGATAATCAAATATAGCTCCAAGTACTATGCTAACTTTCATCTACTCCTTAATAGAGTGCAAACTCACAGTTGTTTGAAATAGCATAACAGCAGGGTATTTTGCTAATTATAATCAAGTAATGATCTTCAGCTCAGGGAGTCAACAAAGGGATATTCAGACCACATTGCAGATTGTAGTACTCTTCTAGATCTTTCCTTCTGCTACTCCAGCTTTTTAGGGTGCATCTCCACATAGGATGCTGCCTATAGCCCCCAATCAAACAATCTCACAGCAGAAACTGTTCATCTATTTCTTTCTTTAAAACATTTTTTCCTTAGTAATATGGCCAAAAAGTCAAGTAGCCAGAAAATGTAGTGCTTTAAAACCACTTCAAAATGCCTAGAAAACTACAACTACTGTTACTTCAAAACACCTTTACTTGGAAATTCTCATATTTTATTACAGATGCTTCTTATGTGTAATTTTGAACCTGGCCATTTCTGTTTTTTAATCTAAGTTCCAAGATCATAATTTTTAAAAAATGCAATCAAGAGTCTTAAAATGATTTTGAAGAAAATAGTTTTAGTTATGGGATGTTTCTTCTGATCCCAGTTACTCAGCCTTTCTTTTTTATTATTCTTTCTCTTTTTTTCTTCATGTCAATCAGACAGTGTGTTTGTGTTGGGTAAATTCAATTCTGTGATGTCTTATATGATACTTAATATCATCATCATTTTTGAATGGATGGAAATGTGCGTGACAATCCTAGTGTTGACTAATGAGCCTAGGACATAGAAGTTAACCATTCCCTAGATAGATAGTCTGATAATTTGAGTTTCTGCCTATGATTCCAAATTAAGCCCTGTACATTTTTAAGTTTAAGCCATAAAAGACAGAAATCACAGGAAGCCAGATCTGTAAATGTATCAGGATAACTGACCTACACACTATCCATGTTGTGTTAAAGGATACCATTGCTACCTGCTGATGATGGAAATAAAAACCCATGACTTTGCCACGCACACATCATTCAGCAGGAGGCAGTAGAGCATGGCCTTTAAGAGCTGGGATTTGGAAACAGAGCCTGGTTTAAATCCCAGTCCTCCCTCTTGCTAACCAGCTGAACCTTGGGGAATTACTTACCAACTGAGTCACTGCTCATCTATAAAATGAAAATAATAATAGTGTCCCTCCCTCAAAGCTGTGATGAGGATTAAGTGAGATATGTAAAATATTTCAATTGAAATCTCACAAATAACAAGTCCTCGGTAAATACTCATTCTCTTTTAGCCTGATAATAGGCCACACATATGTCGCTTTCTTCAGATTTCAAAACAAGAGACATCTTCCCATGCCATGAACATTCACTCAGCCAAACAACATTGTTAAAAGCCCCTTATTTGCTAATGCTATGAAAGAGGTACACAAGTTAATTAGCCACAGATCTTGCTCTCCAGCTGTTTACTCTCTAATAAGAGGTATAATGTGAACATATACCACTGAAATGCAAAACAAATGGTAGTAAATGCCGTGAGCTAACATGCTTTAGGAAAGTGGTATTAAAGTGCAGTTCCTGGACTTACAGCATCAACACTACCTGGAAACTTCTTAGAAATGCAAATTCCCAGGTCCCACCCTATACCTACTGAATCAGAAACTCTGGGGTTGGATGCCAAAGTGTGTTGTAACAAGCCTTCCAGGTGATTCTAATGCACAGTAAAGACTGAGAAGTACTACAATAAGAGAAAACACTTCCAGCTGAGGGGGTCAAGAAGGATGCGGAGGGGGTGGAGTTTGACTCAACCCTAGAAACAGGTGTGATTTAAACATGTAGATATGTGGGAGGGAACACGGGTAAAGCAAATAATTTATATTGGGAATACCACGTGATACACTTTGGCTTAAACATTGACTACACAAAGTGAAGTAGTATGTTGAGGTTAAATTGTAGATCTGGTTGTTACACTAAGGAGGTTCACCTTGGACCTCTTTCGTCTTGGTCTTCTACAGCTGTGGTCCCCAACCCCCGGGCTGGGGATTGGTTGGTATCCATCCATGGCCTGTTAGGAACCAGGCCACACAGCAGGAGGTGAACAGTGAGCAAGGGAGCAAGAGAAGCTTCATCTGTATTTACAGCTGCTACCCATCACCACCTCACATCACCACCTGAGCTCCACCTCCTGTCAGATCAGTGGTGGCATTAGATTCTCATAGGAGCTAAAACCCTACTGTAAACTTTGCATGCGAGAGATCTAAGTTGTGCTTCTTATGAGAATCTAATGCCAGATGACTTGAGGTAAAGCTAAGGCAGTGATGCTAGTGCTGGAGAGAGGCTACAAATACAAATTATCATTAGCAGAGAGGTCTCATTGAGCAGAGACCGTAATAAACCAATTGCTTGTAGACTCATATCAAAACCCTATCAGTGAGTGGCAAGTGACAATTAAGTTGCGTATGGTGGCAGGCTTATAGTATACATTACAATGCAATAATAATAGAAATAAAGTGCACAATAAATGTAATGCACTTGAATCATCCCAAAACCACCACCCACCTCTCCCCCATTCCCCTGCCATCCATGAATGAATTGTTTTCCATGAAATCGGTCCTTGCTGCCAAAAAGGTTGAGGACCGCTGTTCTACAGAGAAGGGAAGGCTTTTAGACAAGGGAGGATCATAATCAGATTCATTTAGCAACAATGTGTAGAAGGCAATTTATATTATAGTAGTATGTAATGAGTAGATTACAATATGTAGATTACAACAATGTATAAAGAAGGGTTAAAGACTATCTGAAGATTATTGCAATAATTTGAGTTTTACAAAGACTTGAATTTAAGTACATCTCTGTTAAAGCTCTCTGGATACTTGGAGTCTTATGTCCAAATTATTTCAGAAGAGTTCACACACTTTATAACAGAAATATTGAGCACTTGCTATGAGTCAGGCAAATGCTTTACAGGCTTCATCTCACTTAATCCTCACGACCATCCAGTATCACCAGGGGGATCATTCTATCTTCCTTATTACATGTGAAGAAATTGAAGGCTTGGTAAGATTATGCACACTGGGCAAGGTCTAACAGCTGCTATATGTGGAGTCTGAATTTGAATCCAGGTGGTCTGAATCTAGAAGTCATACTCACAATTAATATGCTGTGCTAAATGTTGCCACACATAATAGACAGTACGATTTAATATTTTTAAATATAAATATAAATGGACTTGTCTGAAGAGAGAAAGTATTAACAGGAGTATATGATGCCAGAGTCTAAGAATAGACCCAGAAATTCATGATGAAGGGGTTAAGAGGATGAGCTTTGGGAACAGGAGGCAGACCTGGGTTTCATTTCCAAGCAATTCTTATTATTAATAACTTTGTAATTACGTACAAGGTCCTTAAGGCCTCTTGGAGCCCCAATTTCTTCATCTGCAAACAGGTTATTGTGATGAGGTATTTTAAGTAAAATGCATAGCATAGACCATAACACATAGTAAATGCTTAATAAATATAAATCAATACAGGGAAAGATATTCTCATTTTACCCATAACTATCTCTGAAAGTTTATAAACAGACTGCTTAGGGAAAAACAAGTGCTGTCTGAATACTGGTGCTTAAATGTAAACCCATCTAAATGAAATCAAACAAACTGGAAGCAGTGTTTCACAATGAGGAAAAGACTAGAGGTTTGAAGTCTTAGCCTACCTGCTGTTAACTAACTCTGGAACCTTACTTAATATGGGACTTTGTAGTTACAATGCAGTTTAAGAAATCTCTTATTGAACCCTCTGTTCCAGACTCATGCTGTGTCCTGGAGATGTGGGAGGATTTAGACACCCCACCATCTTCACTAGACCAAGATTTTTTCACTGAAAAAGTGAGTGATGGAAGATGAGAAAGGTTTCAATAAGCTGATTTAAATTATTTTGATTTTAAAATTAAAACTATTTTAATCTTATTCAATTATTTTGCCAAATGCCTCTACTAATGTATTAATGAAATAAATCAAAATAAAAAGAAGTTTTTCCAATTAGCTTTTATTTTTCTTTGTTCTATTCAAATTTAGATCAGAACTATAGGAGGGGCTGTTCCGCTTACCTAGTCCTGAGCTTTCCATTAGTGGCTCATAGCCCAGCCTATATCATTTAGTATCACCATCATGTCATGAACTATAAACAAATGTCAGCCTTTGTTCTGATGTTGACATTTTAGGAGCTAGACAGGGCTGTATGAGACTCAGCTTAAGCAAATGTTTTATTTTCTTATCATTTTAATGGGTTCTTTTTTCTTATTTTCTATTTTTAAAAAATGATTATTCTTTCAAGCTCATATATTTCTATGGATATTTTCATGCTCCCTTTTCCTCTTCTTTTTAGATTTTAGTGCTAAGACAAGCAGTTAAGCAAATAGAAAACTAAATGGCTGGCTATGGAGGCAGTGAACAGTAAGGTCAGAAGCACGGCCAGCTGGGTCAACGATATTGTGACCAACAGCTCAGGTTTTAGAATTGGAGTTGGACAGGCCTGGTTTCAAATTCCTCTTTGCCCCTTACTGACTGTGACTTTGGAAAAGTTACTCATCTGTTCTGAGCCTCCGTTTCCTTGTATATTAAATGGAGATGACAGTATTGTTGAGAAGAATAAATGGGAGGCTCTGAATACATACAACTCTCAGTACTTTTTTGTAGTGCAGTCAGCATGCAATAGTTATTACGAATTCCAGAGAAATCTAAAGTCGTCTTTTTTTTTTTATTTCCTTGCCTATAGTACCCAGTAAAGTGATCAATAAGGACTTAGTCAATAAGTCAAACTTCAATGCAAATTATAATATAGGGCTGCCATGGCAAGAAGGTGACCTAACAAATTTCACATCCAATTTAATACTTTAAAACAAAAGCTGCACTTCCCTCTCAGCCTTGGTCAATAGTGTCATATAAAGGATAGGGAAAAAATGGGACTGATTAATAGGAAAGGTTCAGATTGCCTGTTGATAAGAGACAAGCTTGGGTTTTTCAATGGTGGTGAAGCACCACCCCTCTGCTGTACCACTCTGTACGCTGAGTCACATTGAGATCCAAAGCCTCATTGTACTCTAAATATGCAACTCATACCGTAAGTGTATGTGTCACTTCAAAAGAAACTTCCAGATTGTTTTCCAAAGTGGCAATAAAATATTGCATTCCCATGAGGAACGTATGAAAGTTCCATTTTCTCCAAATTTTTGCAAACTCTTAGAATAATCAGATTTTTAATATTAGCATCCTAATAGTGTGTTATAATCTTTCATTGTGATTATAATTTGCATTTCCCAGGAACTACTAATGTTAAACACCATTTTATGTGTATGTTTGTCAGTCATCTGCATATTGTCCTTGGTGAAGACTTTTGCACATTTTTTAAAAATCAGGTTGTTTGTTATCTTCTATCATTGGGTAGTGAGAGTTTTTTACATATTCTGGACACTAGTCCTTTATTTAGTAGGTAGTTATCAAATGGTTTTTCAACATGTGCGTTGTATTTTTTAAAAAATATCTTTTTACAAAGCAAAAGATACTGTGATGGAGTCCAATATATCAACTTTTTCTTTTGTGATCCATATTTTTGTGTCTTAGCCAATAAATCCTTTTTATTAGCTGAAAATATCAATATCTAGACAACTGAGTGGCTCCACTTCACCCTCAAGGAACTGAAGTGCCATGTAGTTTTTCAGACATGTCTCTGGTATAAAGCACAGTCAAACTCTTTGTGTTTTTCCCCAAACAAAAGGAGAACAGTTCCACAGCCTCCTCTTACCAGCTGAAATTTGGCTGCTGATACTATATTTTGATTTGCCTCAGAAACAGATATTCTAATTCGTAACTACCTAAAGATGAGCAAGGGATGAAGTTTGGGCCATGCAGGCTTATCTCCAGGACCTTTGTCATGTATATTGAAGCCTGGATCCCTCCGGAAATGTTCCTCCTATTAAGCTACATGAAAGTTTTCCTTCCTGGCATTATCAGTTCAGATGGTGTGAGAAAGGATTGGCAGTACTCTCTAACTAGAAACTTCCTTGCTTTTCATCAGCTTGGTCACATCTGCAGGAGTTTTTATTTCTGTTCTTAAGAGGCCTCCCAAGTAGTGGGCTGTGATGTACACTTCTTCAATGAGTCAAATTACTGAATAAGTCAAACAGGATGCACAGCCAGATGGATGGCACCTGGCCAGATAGAATTAGTGACAAAATACCCCTTCTCGGGTGTCAGTTGATACACGCCTGTCTTATCCTTTGGGGGTAATGCATGCTTCTTGAGAAACTTAACCTTCTTTCTGTAATGGGCATGACCTAGAAAATCTTCCAAATTTATCCCTTTTAAAGAAGAACTGAATGATGAAATTATATAATCACACTGCAAAAATTACCTAGTGGAAGAGCATAGTGTGGTGGTTGAACAAGAAGCCTCTAAAGTCAGATGGCCCAAGTTCAAATTCTAGTCTACCTCTTACCATCTTTGTGACCTGACATTAGGCTTTGCCCTCCTGGTCTACAAAGTGATGAGAAGGGAATCTACTCCACAAGATTGTTCTGAGAATTAAATGAGGTGTTGTACTAACTTAGCACCACACTGAGCACGTGAGTACCCAGTAGCCATTAGCAATTATTTCTATTACTATCATTACTACGACCATATCTACAATATGTGTCTTAATTACAGAGCCCTTATTTCCCCAGGTTTCAATGACTGTCCTCTACCTCCAAAGGCTGGTTCATTCTCCCTCTACCATTTTATGTAAACAGGTCGAAGAAATGCTGTCAGACTTCCTCGCCTGCAGATTTCAGGGTTATGTCTGCTGCTGCTTTTCCTGTGTCAGCCTTGAGATTGTCCCCTCTGCTATGGCTGAACTTTTCCCAGCACGAGCCCCTAACGTCTCTGCCACCTTTATCTTTCAGTCCTCACCGCCACTTGTTCCCAGGACCGTTCCTCTCTCCTGATGCTCCTGCTAGGCCACTGAGCTCGAACTATTCCTTAAAGAACCACTTTTCTTTTTGCCTCAAGTAGAAGAATCATTTCCGTTTATTTATCACCACTCCTTGAAATAACCTGAGTTTTGTGGCTTATAGCTTCTGGTAACCCAGAAGTTAATTTTGGTGCTTCAGGCTTGAGTCTCCCTTGTGGATAAACTTCCAATAATACCTGAAGTCTGGCCCAGGGACTGTTTGTGTGATAGCACCCCAGCCATGATGAGTTGGTCGTTTAGCTGTTTGCTGTCAGATATGATCCCTTCCATCCCCTCCCCTGTTCTGAGCCCTGCATTTTACATTCCTGGGCTCCCTTACGAACTTGTTTTCTGTGAAGCTGAGCAGTAGGAGGCACTGGCAAAGATGAGTGTGGGAGGAGATGAGAAGCCAGGGTGACTTTTCCCCTCTTTGTTTCAGACAGCATCTTCAGGGGAGGCCAAGTCTCCTCAGTGGTCCAGCTCCTACCAGGAAGTTCTACCCTTAGGACCCAGTTCCTTCTGGGCTGCTCCATGGTGATTCCACCTCTGGCCAGGTAGCCCCAGCTATAGGGCTGGGCTGAATCCATTTTCCCCCTGGGCCCTCTAGCCAGGGAAAGCACTTTGCAAAGTATGGGTCGCTTCACTTTCCTCTGTTTGCTGTTTAGCTCTTCTCACAGCTCTGTAACTAATTCCTCATATTACATTGCTTTCATTGAGCCTCCTGTTCTTGACCTTCACTGATGTACATCTCCCTCCCCTTCTTTACTGGTACTAACTCTGAATGCTCTTGGAAGACGTAGTCTTTGACTCCCTTCTACCCCCAGCAAAATTCCTGCCCTGCTAGAATGGACTCATGCCCCAGGTGGAAGACACTTCAGATCCCTCTGTATTCAAAAAGAGTATTAATCCCAGCATCTGAGGGACTATCAGTCCCCAAGTTATCCTCATTTCTCCAAGGGAGTCCAGAGTCCCTTGTGCAAGTGAAATGAAGATCAGGTGTGGGAAAACAGGCAGATCTCAAACTGATGCTGGCAATAATTGTAGCAAAGTTATTGCATCATACAATTTTAAAAACTTGTAGAAGTTGGGAGCTGAACTCACAACCAAACCTCAAGACTATTTCCCCAAAATGGATTCTCAGTGTTACTTCTGGGAAAGGTTACAGTATTGCTGGGAGGTCTGAATTTTAAAGTAAAATGTGACATTTTAAAAATCTGTTTAAATACATCAATTCTCCATCTACATTGGTTCTGGAAACCTTGACTAACAATTCAGAGAAGCAAGAGATGCCCTTAATTGGCTTATCTGTTGTTTAACCCTGACTAAAACACCATCACTGACGTAGGGAGGTTCCAACACTGTGGAGCCCACGTCACCTCTGCTTGACAGCTGCTCCCATCTGCAGCAGAACTCCAGTTTTAAAATGAGAGATGTATTTCTTTTTGAATTTAATATACAATTTGTGTCCTAGGCTCTTCAGAATATTGTCATTTCTATGTGTATTTTATTCCTGTACATTTTTTAAAAATCGTTTGTTAATAAAAATGTTTATTTTATTGTAGTTGCTGACCTTCGAGGTAATAATAAGACCTGTCTCTTAGGTTTCCCATTTTATTACAAGGCAGCACACTTGACTTTTTCTTTTTGAAGGTCATGAAATGAATCATTGTATAGGCCTTTGTCTGTCCTCAATGGCAAAGGTAAATGTTGCTTTGATTTAGCAGTAAAATGAAATTCTTTCAACAGTGTGCAGTGATTTCCATTTCTAATGTATCTTTACTCAAAAGAACTAATTTAGAAATTACATGTTCATAAGGAAGACTTTTTTTATATCTTTTAATACCTATGTCCAGATTGCTTTCTCTAGAAATTCCACATTTTGTGTGACATTGATATCTTTGTATAGGAAATAGTGGAGTTTTAAATTATTCTGCAGAGTAGTTCTAAAACTTCAGAGCAACTTCTGTGGACATGAGATTGTTAAGGAAAAGAGAAGCAAGAGATCTCAAGGATTAGAGGGACAAAAAGGGAAAAAATAAGGAGGGAGCTCTGTTTAAAAAATAAAACTTGAAAGGAATAGAAACGTTGTATCTCACAAATTCTGATTTAAATAAAAAACGCTTCACTTACGGATGGGATCAGTCACATTGAGGCGAGAACACTGTTAACATTGATATTCTTTTATTTCCAATCATAGATATAATAAACTAAAGGAGAGAAATTAAAAAGGAGCTCAGTAAATGTTGGGAAATTAGCAAATTGATGGGAAAACAAAATAAATAAAAGGAAAGGGCACATGGTCTTACTGAGTTGTGTTTTATAATTCCTTGACTATTTCTAGTAATAAAAGAATGCGATAAGAAATTTTCAGCTTCCTGAGTAGCAGACAGTGGAACGCAGCTGCAGTTTTATTTTACCAATGTAAGTAGTAAAGAGACAACATGAAGATGGAATAGCTTTAAATACGTATGTTGATGTTTATGCACAGAGAAAAATACCTGAAAGAAAATACTCAAAATGTTAATAGTAGCTTATTCTTGAGTAGTGAAGATGTGGGCAATGATAGATAGATAGATAGATAAATTAGATAAATAGATAGATAGATAGATAGATAAATGATAGATAATGTGTAGATATAGCTGCATTTTCCGGTTTTTCTAGATTCTCTTTGTGATTCTTTCATAATGGAAAAGACAGTTTTCAAGTATTCTATGCCTTTTATCTTTCATTGGAGGTGTTATTTTAAAAATGTGCCTATCATCTCTCTGAAGCCTATTTAAACATCGTATGAGACAGAGAAAAATAGCTCGAGCTATGAATGGCCCACACATATTACACAAAATGTAGCCTAGATATTATGGGAATTTTTTATTTGTGCTTAAGTAGATGTATGTATTTGAACATAAGACAGGCCACATTGTCTACATTACGGGTGAAGACATATTCTGTGTAAGTCAGAAAAAGGCACCACTTTCAACACAGCCTGCTTGAAGTTACTGTTTCAGTTGCAAAGCTGTTCTGTGACCAACATCTGTGAGTCCCTTAGGAAGCAACCTAAATTAGATAGGTGTCTGCAAGAAAGTGACTCTGTGTGTGTATATGCGTGTGTGTATAGCTCTAGAAAGTCAGATATCTTCAGATAGTAACCTTAAGGTAACTTGGGGTACCATCTTATTTTAGTAAGCTTTTCTGATTATAAAAATAATACATGGTAAACATAGTAAAGTTGAAAAATGTAACAATATACAAAGAGAAAATTATTTAATCTTGAATAAATTACCAGTGAAGTGATCTTTAAAAGCTAGGAAAAGAAAGATAGGAAAAACGAAGATAAATCCAGAAAGATAAATATTTGCTTTTAGTCTGCATTTACGTGTGCATCATTGAGGGAATCTGTGAAAACTCGAAGAAATTGTAAAACAGACAGAAGTTATACTTGCCAACACATCAGCAGTTTATTTTTAGGAATAAGAAACTTTGAATCTTAAAAATTATTTTCCATTCTATATGTCATTTTTAACTTTTTTTGAAATTAAGATTATTGAAATATATTGCACATATTGTGAAATTGACATTTTTAGGTGTACAATTTCATAAATTTTGACAAATGCATACAATTGTGTTTACAACACCACAAGAGATAGAACATTTTTAGCCCTCCAAAATGTTTCCTTGTGTCCTTTGTAATCAGTTTCCTTCCCCAACTGCCAGTGCCTGGCAACTATCAATCTGCTCTCTGTCTCAACAATTTTCCCTTTTCCAGAAAGACATTTAAATGGAATCATATAGTATGTAGCCATTTGAGAATTTGTCCATTTCATGTGTCCTTCTCTTCATGCATTTGAAACACATCAACATTGTTGCATGCTTTAGTACTTCATATCCTTTATTACTAACCAGTATTCCATTGAATGGATTTACTACATTTGGCTTATTCATTCCCCAGTTGATAGACATTTCAGTTGTTTTCAGATTTTGGTGATTATGAATAAAGCCAGTATAAACATTTGCATTCAAGTCTTTGCATTGACGTGGGTTTTCATTTCTTTGGAGGAAATTTCTAGTAATGAGATTTTAAAGTTCTATGGTAAGTGCATGCATAACTTTAAAAGAAATCGCCAATCTGTTTTCCAAACTGGCAGTAAAAATCTGCATTTGCTTTGACAATGTATGATAGTTCCACTTACTCCACATTATTGTAAGATTTGCTTTGACAATGTATGATAGTTCCACTTACTCCACATTATTGTAAGCATTTAGAATTATCAGATTTTTTTTAATTTTAGCCATTTTGAAAGATAGATTGTGTTTTTTAATATTTTTTTTATTTCAGCATATTATGGGGGTACAAATGTTTAGGTTGCATATATTGCCTCTGCCCCACGCAAGTCAGAACTTCAAGCGTGTCCATCCCCAGATGGAGCACACCACACCCTATATGTGTGTATACCCAACCTCTCCTCCCCGCTCCCACCTGTCCAACATCCAATGAATGTTACTACTATATGAGCACATAAGTGTTAGGTTGTGGTTTTAATTTGCATTTCCCTAATGACTAATGACAGTCTTTATGACTTTATGCCTTTTCATGATTTCTTTTTTTTTTTTGGCCATCTGTATATCTTCCTTGGTGAGGTGTAGATTCATATCTTTTGCCCGTTTTTAAAATCAGCTTGTTTCTTACTATTGAGTTGTGAGAGTTATTTATATATTCTGGATACTGATCCTTTATCACGTAGATGTTTAATAAATGTTTTCTTCCAATGGGTGGCTTGTTTTTCATTTTCTTAACATGTTTTACAAAGAGCAAAAAATGTGATTGTGATGAAGTACAATTTATCAATTTTTTTCTTTATAATCCATGCTTTTTGTGTCCTACCTAATAAATAAATCCTGGCCTAATCCAAAGTCTGAAAGATTTTCTTCTGTGTGTTTTATAAAAGCTTTATAGTTTTAGGCTTTTCATTTTTTCCATGATCCATTTTGGGTACATTTTTGTATATCTTGTGAAATAGGATCTAAGTTATTTTTTCTTTTTTGCCCACATGGATGTCCAATTATGCTAGCATCATTTGTTGGTAAGATGACTTTTCTACAGCAAATTGCCTGATTTCTTTGTTGCAAATCAATTGTATGGGTCTATTTCTCAACTTTCTATTCTGTTTCATTTATCTAAGTGTTTGTTCTTTCACCGACATCACACCTTCCTGATTACTGTAGATTTACAGTGAGTCTTGAAATCAGATAGTTTAAATGTTCCAACTTTGTTTTTCTTTTTCAAGTTGTTTTGTCTACTCTAAATCCTTTGCTTTTCCGTATGCATATTAGTATTGACTTGTAAATTTCTACAAAGAGCCTGAATATATAGATCAATTTGTGAAGAACCGACATCTTAAAGATACTGAATGTTCCAAACTCAGTATTCTTAACCATGATCATAGTAAATTTCTCCGTTTATTTATGTCTCCTTTGATTTTCTGCTTAGTGTTTTGAAATTTTCAGCACTCAAATCTTGTATATATTTTGTTATATTTACATCAAAACATTTTATGTTTTTGATACTGTTGTAAATGGTAGTATTGTAAAATAATTTCAAATTTTTTTGCTGGAATATAGTAATACAGTTAATTTTATATCCTGAAGTCTGCCGAAGTTACTCATTACTTCTAGTAGCTTTTTTGTACACTTGAGATTTTCTACTTAGACAATCTTAACATCTGTGAATAAAGACAATTTTAGTTCTTTTCCATCTGCAAATATTCTATTTCTTTTTCTGCCCTGGATAGAAGTACACTGTTAAATAAAAGAGGTGAAAGCAGACATCTTTGCATTGTTCCCAATCTTAAGAATGCATTTAGTCTTTCACTATTGAGTATGATGTTAGCTATAGGATTTTTCTAGATACCTTTTATCAAATAGAAGATGTTCTCTTGTATTTTTAGTTTTCTGAGAGTTATTTTTTAATTCATAGTGTGGAATTTGTCAAAAGATTTCCCTGCATCTATTAAGACTGGTCGTATCATTTTTTTTCTTTTGTTTGTTGATATGGTAAATTACACTGATAGATTTTCAAATGTCAAATCAACCTTACATTCCCAGGAAAACACTCATTTTTTCATGAAGCATATCTTTTTAATGTACTGCTGGTTTCAGTTGGCCAGTATTTTGTTGAGGATTTTTGTGTCTTTGTTCATGGTGGATATTGGTTTGTAGTTTTCTTATAACATCTTTATCTGGTTTTTCTATAAAGATAATTCTGATCCCATAAAATTGAATTGGGAAATGTTTCCTACTCTATTTTCTGGAAATAGAATAGAATAGAAGAATATGTGTAGAATAATTATTTCTTCTTTAAATGTTTGGTAGAATTTTTCAGTGAAGTAATCTGGGCTAGCAGTTTTCTTGAATAGAAATAGGACACTTGGATTCTCTACTTCTTATTTAGCAATCTTTGGCAATTTATGTCTTTCAAGAAATTTGCCAATTTCATGTAAAATGTTGAATTTATTGTCATAAAATTATTCATATATTGCCTTATTAACTTTTTAATATCAGCAAAATCTGTAGTGATGACCCATCTTTCATTTCTAATATTGGTCGTTTAAATCTGCTTTCCTTTTTTCCCGATCGATCTTTCTAGAGAAGTGGTTCTAAACTGGGGGCAATATTGCCTTCCAAAAGGAATATTTGGCAATGTCTGGGACATGTTTAATCATCACAATTTGGGTGGAGGAGCTACAGACATCTAGCGGGTACAGGCCAGAAATGCTGCTAATTATCCTAGGTAGAACAGCCACTTACAACAAAAAAATTATCCAGTCCAAAATTCAGCTGTGCCAAGATTTAGAAACTCTAACCTAAATATTTATTAATTTTATTAATTTTATCAAAGAACCAGCTTTTGATTTCAGTGATTTTTTTTTATCGTTTTTCCTTTTTTCAATTTTATTGATTTTTGCTATTATCTTTATTACTTCTGCTCTTAGAGGGGTTATTTGCTCTTCTTTTTCTTTCTCCTCCCCTTCCTCCTTCTCCTCCTCCTCCTTCTCCATCTCCTTCTTCTTCTCCTTTTTTTTTTTTTTAGAAACAGGATTTCACTATCTTGCCCAGGCTGGTCTCAAACTCCTGGCCACAAGCTATCCTCCTGCCTCAGCCTCCCAAAGCGCTGGGATTATAGGCATGAACCACCACTCCCAGCCTTCTTTTCCTACTTCTTAATATGGAAACTTAAATAATAGAATTGAGACTTTTCTTCATTTCTAATAGAAGCAGAAGCATTTAAAATGATCAAATTTTCTCTAAGCACCACTTAAGAGGGTCTTTCTCAAATTTTGGTATGTTTAAATAAAATGAATATACATATTCATTCTCATTCGACCCAAAATACTGTTAGATTTTCCTTGTCAGTTCCACTCTTACCAGGGCTTATTTAGAAGTACATTGTTTAATTTCTAAATATTTTGAAATGATCCGTTTAGATTTGTTATTGATTTAATTCCAATATGGTCAGAGAACATGCTTTGTATGATTTCACATCTTTTAAATTTGTTGAGGTTTTTTCGTGGTCCAAGAGTCCAAAAATATAGTCTGTTCTGGTGAATGTGCTATTTGTACATGAAAAGAAAGCGCATTCTGTTGCTGTTGGATTAAATGTTCTATAAATGTCAACTTGGTAAAGCTGGTTGTTTGGGTCTTCCTTTTCATTACTGATATTTTGTCTATTTGTTCTATTGATTACTGAAAGAAAAGTGTTGAAATCTTCAATAATAATTGCATTCCTGTTTATTTCTCCTTTCAGTCTATCTGTTTTTATTTCATGCATTTTAAAACTTTCTTGTAAATACATATACATTTAAAATCCTATGCATCTTTTATGAATTAGCCATTTTATCATTAAGCACTGTCCCTTCTTTGGAAATATTCCTTTTTCTGAAATCTAATTTATTAGACATCAACATAGTCTCTCTTGCTTTGTTTTGCTTAGCTTTGTATGGTGTATCTTTTTTCATCCTTTTACTTTTAGCCTATTTATGCCTTTATATTTGAAATGAATCCTGCCTGCTCCTTTCCCCAGATTTAGCAATCTCTGTCCTTTAATTTGGGTGTTTAGGATCATGTAATGTAATCATTGACATGATTAGATATAAAGCTACCATCTTACTAGCTGTTTTCTATTTTTCATCTGTTCTTTGTTCTTTTTCTTCTCTTTTTCTTCCTACTATTGGATTTTTTTTAAAATGATTCCAGTTATCTTCACATTGACTTATTTACACATCTAATTCTAATGGCTTTGTTGTTACCCCAGGCAATATGCATCTCTAGCTTATCACAATCTACCTTCAAATAATATTATACCACTTCAACTATAACGTACAAACTTTACATTGGTACCCTTCCAATTCCTTTCTTCCATCTTTGTGTTATTGCTGTCATACATTTCAATTTTAAGTGTGTTATAGATACCACAATATCTTACATTTTTCTTTAGACAATCACTTGTCTTTGTCAGAAAATAAAAATATCTTTTGAATTTACCTTAATTTTTCACAATATCTGGAACTATCCATTTCTTTTTGTAGATGTTCATTTCTTACTGGTATCTGCCTGAAAGACTTTCTTTAACATGTATTCTAGCATGGGTCTGATGGTACTGACTTCTCTCAACTTTAGATTGTCTTTAAAATTCTTTAATTAAACTTGATATCTGAAAGATATTTTCACTGCCAGGGAATTCTAAATTGACAGAGTGAGTTTTTTTCTTTCAGAACTTGAAAGATGTTGCCCTGTTTTCTTCAGCTTGCATAGTTTCTGATGAGAAGTACATAGTCATGTGTGTCTTTGTTCCTCTGTATGTAATGTGGTTAGCCCTCTGTGGCTGCCTTCGAGATTTTCATTTTATCTTTGATTTTTATCAGTTTGAATATGATGTGTCTAGATTAGATATGTGTGTATGTTACTTTTTTGTTAGTGATTCTTGTCACTTCTTGAATCTATGGTTTAATGTCTTTATTTTGGGAAAAGAACAAGACTATTATTTCTTCTTGTTTTAATTTCAGAATTTTATGGGGATACTAGACCATTATTTCTTTAATTATTTCTTTTGTTTTGTCTTCTCTCTTGTTCATCTTGGATTATAATTATACATATTTTAGACCAGTCTATGATATTGTTTAGAAAAGACAAGATTGAGGTAAATAGTATATGTGCCCGTAAATGGGCACAGCTCTTTTCAGTTAGTAAGAGGAATTATGTCAATCTGGTCAGGAATTTAGCTGAGTTTGAGATTTGTTGTTGCTATGATTACCTTCAGTGCTTCATAAGCATCAAATTGCTCTAAGGATGCTCTGAGTTTAGTCTGGGAGGTGAGGTTGCTATGAGGTTTTTCTCAATATTTGTGATTCATTCTCATCTTTCAACCATTCCTTTATACAGCGCCACAAGGTTGAGGGATGGAAAGCCACTCTTCAATTTCCTGCTCCTCCTTCAGTGGTGGGCTGCAATAGCTTGTCACTGCTTGCTAGGCTGGTGGAGCCCTGTTGTCCTGGTCGAGCCTCAATCTTAGGGAAGCCCTGTGTGTCTGAGCCTTGAGGTGGTATTTTCTCAATATTCCTTTCCCTCTTCCCCATGGCAGTCAAACTCTGCCGTGTATCTATGGCGATACTTCATGAGACAGCATGTTTTCTATCCCTCCTGTAGAAGCAGGAGACTTCTAATGGTATCAGTATTGGCTCAGCCCTCTTTGCTGCCTCTCAGACAGTAGTAAATAAGTTTTTTCTGTATATTTTTCCAGAAAAACTGGTTCTTTATCTATGCTCTGGATGTGACAGTGTTCTGCCCTCCCTCATATTCTACCCCTAACCTTTTCATGAATACTCGGTGGAAATGGAATAGAGGATATGAGGGTCCTGCAAACATCCCTTGTGTCTGAGGCTCCCAGGAATTCTATACTGTCAAATTAGCTTAGACTCAGTCTTTAATACTTCATTAAAATTTCAGCTAATTTCTTCTTACTTCTTGTGTGGTGGCACTTTCTTCCTACTATGCTTCCCGCAGGTGACAGTCCATGTGTTCCAGCTCTCCTTGGAGGGGTGAGTGCTGGAGTGTCTGCCCTCCTTGGATTCAGGGAAGACTTGATTCATCTAGGACCTCAGCTCTCTAACACATTCAAAAATGTTAGTATTCATAGCTTATCTGGATTTTTCTTATTGTTGGTGTGCGAGCGACATTGTTCTACTACATCATATGCAAAAACTTACCTTTTATTTTTAGTCTATAGTCTAGTATAGGTCCTATGAACTGAATTTTTATGTCCCTTCAAAATTTATATATCGAAACCCTAGTCCCCATATGATGGTATTTGGAGATGGAACTTTGGGAGGTAATTAGGTCATGAGGGTATAGCCTTCAGATGGGATGAGTTTTTTTATAAGAAAAAACTCTCTCTATATACATATTTTCCCCTGCCCCCATCACATGAGGATACAGTGAGAAGGCAGCTGTCTACTAGCTAGGATGCCAGTCCTCACTAAACACCAGATCTGCTGGCACCTTGATCTTGGACTTCCCAACCTTCAAAATGGTGAGAAATAAATGTGTGTTCTTTAAGCCACCCAGTCTGTGGTATTTCTGTTTTAGCAGCCTAAACTAAGACAATAGGCAAACATATCTTTTAAAAATATTATAACTAAAAATCTCAGCGTTAAAGTTAGATCTCTTGCACAGAAATTAGAAGCAAGACTTTTGGAGATTCGAATTCAATGTGTGCTTTGCCTAAGTGATAAAGCTAGACGGTGGCTGAGCTCTAGCTAGATCTCCTAGTTCTCCTCAAGTGTAACCCTACTGGATCCCAATTCTGTTCTCCTTTCTTCTTGACCAATTATTTGCAACACATAAGGATCTTTTATTTTATAAAAGATCATGACTGAATTTCCTTGGAAAGCAAACTCCCTAGCAGATGAAAAATATAATTCAATTTAATAAAACTCAAGGTATAAACAAGTGAGGAACAATATTCCAGGGTAAAGTAAAGGACCTCTGTTCAGACACTAACAGAACTGACCATATTTACACTGTCTTCCTACCACCATAGGCATTCTCAGCACTACAGACACCCACTGATAATATAATAAATAACAAAGGAAACAGAACAGCAAGAAACTGTCACTTGTCAATTAAATGTGTGGTTTCATTACTGACACAGTAAAGCAGGATTGTCACAGAGGAGCCTGGCTGATTTTTTTTTATCACATAAAATGGGAACAATTAATTTGAAATATGTTCCCCTTTGACTTACCAAGCTGCTAAAGCCTCATGGGAATTTTTAAAACACATTCCTGATAGAAGCTGGTTCATCAGCATACGGTTGCTACAGTTACGGTATCACTGCAACGGCAATCCAAATGGTGATGCTTGACAGCCTTTCATTTAGAAAAACCATAGGAAGATTACTTTTAAGTGCCCAGTTACCTTTAAATTATAAACATTGGGTGGGGGGAAGGGGAATTATTTAAATGGTCTGAAATTTCCTCAAGCCTCACTCCAATGCCAAGATCTCATATGAATTAGGATGAATTACTCTTTCCCATATTCATGGTTTTTAACTGAAATTTTTCTTTTAAAATTAGGTACAATTACACTAAGTAATTATACAAGGGATGTTTTTCTTGACTGTTAAAATATTTATGATTTAAAATTATTAAGTCAATCTTTGGGTTTTTTTTAAAAAAATTGATTAATATGCTTAATCTTGATTTAATAATAGAAATCATGTCAATTTTTCTTCTTAGAAAAGTAAATATCTCCTTATTTTTCATGACATTCTAGTTAATAGCAAAGAATTACCATCTGAAGAACATTGATTAAAGTGAAGGAGCTCTGTTTGATTTTTGGTTTTTATATTTTGTTTTTTTGTTTTCTAATTAGTTCCTACCTTTTGGCATCATTCTCAAATTAGTATCCATTTCTAGCCAAATTTCTCAAGTTTCAAAATGAGCGTCTGACAAAGAAAGTGGATTTTGGCACACTTGAGCATTTTCTAGTTTGGGATCAATCAAAATAATTCTCTCCTATATTTCTACAGTGTTTCAACCATATCAGAGGCTTAACTATGAGAAATAAAGCAAAGGAACATATTCACCACCCAGGCTGGCATTTGGGAAGGGACTATTATAAAAATCACTGCCAAAGGAGAAAAAAGAAAGAACAGATACAGAGAGGAAGTGACAGTATTATGTTTTGCCAACGAGGAACAATGTTTTGGGACACCGTATCTTTTATTTGAGATGAAGTATAAATACATCTTCGGAAGCAATTCTAGCAACTCTACATCTCTAATTCTTTCAGAGACGTAGTTCTCAAACAATTATAATCAATCAATATGAACAACAGCATATTTTCCCTGCTAAGTAGTGTGAAAAACACAGAATACGACAATGGTATGTTTCCTAACATTCAGGAATTTCTAATCTGGTTAAGGCAAGAACATTAAAAAGTGAAACAAAATTTTAAAAACATAAGAATGTATATAATTGAATAGTAATTGTGTAGCAAAATCTGTAAGTGTTGAAGAAAAGAACATCAGCAAGTGCTGAGAATACTGAGAGAAGGCTTCACTAGGGAGGGTGGACTTACCGAGTCTTAAAAGGTAGACATTTATTCACTCGTTCATTTATTCATTCAACACCCATTCACTAAGAACTTACTCTACCAAGCATTGTGTTAATTTAAAAAGACATAAAGTTGATTTGTGTCCTGACTTCATGGTACACATGGATTTTCCTGGGAAAGATAAATATATAAAAGGTGATATTAATACAATATTAGGAAAATTATAGAAATAGAGTATCGTCGAAGTACAGGGATCAGGAAAAGCTTTCTGAATCAGACAATGCCTGAACTAAGTTCTAAAAAATGAATGATAATTTGCCAGGTGAATGTTCGCTGGAGCATGGAGCTTCATCAAGTCAAAGGTGTAGAATGAACAGGCAGGACCTGGGCAGATGGAGAAAATGATGGGACAGCATCTCAAACGAAGGCAACGTTATGTCTGGAGTGAGGAATGAACACAGATTTCTAGAATCAATCAGCCTGGCTGAATGGAAGGTTAAAGTTGATAGAAATCATGAATTAGATTGGATATGTAAAGATGAACCTATGTTTTCTAAGCAATAAAAGCCGGGAAGAGTAGTTTTCATTTTTGTAACTGTTAGAGGGGCGCTTCTAGAGGGTTAGATTTTTTAACAGGAGTCTGGCATGTTTACTTAGGAATATCAATCTAGCAGATGAATGTAAGAATGATTTAAATCCCCACATCTTATTGTTAATGACGTGGACTAAGAAGCTATGGCTATAGTCCACATATTACTGATTGGAAAATGGTATCTGGATAAGGACGTGTGTTTGCAAGAAACAACTAACTCAATCCAGTTAGCTTAAGTAAAGGGAGACCTAGTGCAAGAACATAAGTTGCAAACTCACAAACATTTCAGGACAAGAAAGAAAATAGGTCAAGCCACCTGGAGGCCAGACTAGAAAGCCACCAGCGACTCTCCTCCCACTACTGCTAATAAGGAAGCCACTGGACTCCTGGCCCAGCCCTTCTCTGCTAGGTAGATGAATGTTGCTGCTTCTCCTAGTGCCCTTTATCCCTGCCTGTCATCTATACAGTATAGACACGGACAAAAAGCAATTATTCCAATCTAACATGATCTTTTATTCATTCAACTGTCACTTGAGAATCTCATTTCAAATTCCTGGCTTAAGTAAGTTGCTCCAGTCAGTAGAGGGCAGGACGTGGTGAGGTACATGCTACAGAGCACTGCATGGTCCAGATTTTGGAGACAGAACCATTGCTCTAAGGTGGAACAGTGGGGCGATGATTGAGATATCCAGAAAGAAGAGCCTGGACTTAGACAATAGCAATGGGAATGGAACAGAAAGAGGCAGTTTTTGAAAGAAGCAATTTCAATTTGAAAGAAACAATTGGTGATGAAAAAAAGAAAATATTTTAAAGTTGATGTAAAAGTTTAAATTTAAGTGATTGAGAGAATGATGATGTTTTTGATAAAGCCAGAGAATTTAGGAGGGATATCTGATTAAAGCAGAAAGGCAAAATACCCAATTTGAAAGAAAAATGAATTTGAGATAAAGACAGCCATTCACATGAAATTAAGCAGACAACTGAAAATATGGGACTGAATCTGAGATCATAAATGGAATTGGATACTACGCATTAAGATTAACTATATGATGGTGAGAGTTAAAGACATTTAAAAAGTGCTCCTCTTTCTGAAGGAGAATATAGACAGGGAAGAGCTAGGAGCCAAGAACTGAGACATTGGGAATAATGAAAGGACGGATGATTGGAGCCCATACGTAAATGTCCAGCAAAGAAAATAGAGAATGAGCATCCAGAGAAATATTTTTAAAAGCATAGAATTATGTTGTGAAAGAAAAAAGAGTGCCAACTTCTCTCTAGCATTTGTTTCATGCTATGTTTTTTGCCCAATTGAAACTCAGAGAGGGAGCAGCTGACCAGCTAGAATTTTTCCATTTCTGGTTTTCATTTTTTCTAAGAATCTATTTTTTCCAGTTTTAAATGTCAGTTACTTTTAAATTCAATATTTCCTAAAAGATTTACCAGTTCTTTTTTTTTTCTAGTGGGAAATTAGCTCTATGTAAAAAGGTAGGAAAAAAATGGCTTTCATTTAAACCATTCTTTCCTTCAATAATCTCCTTACCTGAACTAAGACTAAACTTACGAACTTCAAGTTCAAAAGAGACCCATTTCAAAATATTAGGAGTTGGTGAAAAGAGGCATGAACAATGGAAGTCGCTTTTCAATGGTAAATGCTATAATAAGAAATTGGCTACAGCTTCCTCCAAGCTGGGAAAAGAAAAGAGAACCTATAGTTAAAAGTTTGCTGCTCTTAAATTGAAAAAGAAAAAAATTAATGAGATCTTCCTGAAGTAAAATTAAAGTAGGACCAGACGAAAGACTATGTTCTTCACAGATAATCTGGCTTTGGTATAATAAGGAGGTAATGGGAACATGAACCTAACCTCTGGCTAGGCTCTTTTCTTTCAAACACTGCTACCTTTGCTACCTTTCAATGAAAAAGTAGCAAATACTGTGACTGTATTACATTTAAATATTCTCCCTCTATATATAAGGGTCATTGTTGTATTAATTGTTCTAACAGCTACCTCATACTATTGATTCATATTGAACTAAAACCCCTAAGAATTTTTCACATCGACTTCAACAAAGACTATTTGTCTCTATTCTGTATTTAATCAAGTGACTCTTGAATCTGAATTGGAAAATTTGCATTTTCTTTATGATGTTTTATCTCTTTCATTTCAGCCCACACCTTTCAAATCTTTTTTGAATTTTTATGTTGTCAAAGACATACCGGCTATTTTCATAGCTTTCTGGTTCCTACAAATGTAATTAGCGTGCCATATTTATTCCCTCATTCATTCTAAAATTGAGTTTCTTCTGAACGTCAGGCTCATTGTTAGATGTGAGGAGTACAGAGAGAAATCAAGTAGCCTCTATGCCTAAGAGCCCTACAATCTGGTTGAGGAAAAGGGAGAAAAAATATTTTTACAAACATTGTAATAAATGCAGTAGCAGAGATAAGCTCAGTAGATTATGGAAGGGGAAGTTAGAGGGTGAGGGGGCATTGCTGCATCAGGGTAGACGTCCCGGAGAAGACAGTGCTTTCTCTTTTCTTCCTATTAATCACCAGATTATGGCTCTGATTACAGGGTCCTGCAGACAAGCACTGAGGAACTCCCTAAATCAGTGATTCTCCAAATGTGGTCCTCAGACATCGGCATCACCAGGAGACTTGTTAGACATGCAGATTCTTAGGCCTCCCCCTGGAAATACTGAATCTGAAAGTCTGAGATAGGGTACAGAAATCCGTTTTAACATGACCTCCTGGTTATTCTGGTGTCCGCTCAAGTTTGAGTCCTGCAGCTGTAAATATCAGTCCTCTAATCATATCTTATGGATGGTCATTCACTCATACAGTGGCTATGGAGAAGTGAAGTCACCGAAGATGAAATCAAATGCTCTGCTTGGGAATGTAATATGCTCAATCTCTCATTAGTCTGTGAGTTGGGGGAAGTTACTTAACCTTGCCATTCAGAATACTGGCTGATCATTTCTACCTCAGAAGATTACTATAAAAATAAAATGAATATATGTGTTTGTAAGGACCTAGCACAGTACCTAAAATTGGCACTTTCTGTTTGCTTGTTTTACAGCAGAGTAATGAGTCTACCTACATTCATTCTACTACCTTTTCATAGTTCATATGAAAAAGCAAAAGGAAGGTCTAAAAAAAGTAATATGAAGAAAGGCTAAAAATATGAAATATGTAATTATTTCCTCTGGATAACCGAGAGTTGTCTTCAAGCATTTGAAAAAGCAGTACTTTAATCCATCTTAACATGGATTTTTCACTTACTGATCTAAAGAGAAATAATAGGTAAGAAGATTTGGATTCAGAACAACAAGAAATGTTCTAACAATGGAAAGGACAAAGACAGGAGAGGGTAGGGAGTCATTGCTATTAGGGAGTCATTGCTATTTTCCAAGCAAATGAAAAGACTTTTATTTTAATGGAAGAAACCATCACACACCTTCCCAGGTAAACATCAATATCTTATTCTGTGTGAGTATTGCCTGTGGCAGGTTATTCTACATGGTTTCTGAAGATTCCCAAATATTCCACAGAAAGGGTCACACCAGTTCTCTAATTGAAGATGCTTCTGCACTCTGCAAATAAGAACTTTTTACAGATAGATCATCACACCCATATTGTGATATATGTCATGAATATAAACACATAAATATAAATACTATCTATATATTCTGAAAATCTCTGAAAATCTTCATGACCCACTTTATTCGTGGCGCCCTACTAATTAGTGCTCCATGTTTACACAAATATGCTTTGGGCCCCATATTCATGTGGATGTATGAAAAGGGAAGTAAATGTGCAAAGGTACTAACCTTATCAAAATGTTTTCCTTATCTATTTCATGTTTTAGATGTGGTTGAAACACACATCATTTTAAAATAATGCATTTTCTGTTAATATTCTTTTGCAAGATGGAGCCTTTATTCTTTGCTAAAATGAGGTAAAAAGCATTTTTAAAAAAAATCTGATAAAGGCCTGGGATCTATAAAAAGGGAACGTTTCCAATGAGATTAAATTTTAATGTTCATAGAACTACATCAAAGCAATTAAAAAAGAGTGAGTTAAATATAGCTTTCCCCTGACAGAGAAGCTGCCCTTAGTAGGACACATTGCTATATTCTGTAACAAATACATTGCCCCAATTTACTTGAATTCTAGCTAAATCTGTACACCCTCCAGAGTGGTACCCTTGAGAAGCGAAGTGCCGTGGTTATTTAAATCAATGATAATGTGAATAGCAATAATGGGGCTTGCCAGGTGCAAGTGATTGGCAGATTTGCATGCAAGATTCAAGCAATACAAGCGCTGACTATCTGGGCCGCACTACAAGTAGGAAACACCCAGGGAAATAATGTGATAGGAAATATTGTAAGGTGCCTTCCATCAGAAACCAACTCTTCTAAGAATTAATTACTGGCACTATGCATGTCCCCAAAGTTAAGCAATAACAGTAAAATTATAATGAAGCTATTTATCATATTGTGTGAGTTTATTGAGAGCAAGAACCTTGACTTACCCATTTCTATATCCACCATAACTTGGCAAACTCTGAACGCTCAATGAATTTTAAAAAATGAATAAATGAGTTAATTAGGGTCAGTAGACATCTCCAGGTCACTACATTCTCCCTTTGATGCACTGCTTATCGTATAGACTCCCTCTACTTTAAAACAACCACCAGGGGTTGCTATTTTATATTTTTTAATTTATGATGTCTTTGTCATGACTTTTTCAAAAACATAACACACTCCTGCAAATTGTATTTTCCAAAGAAGGCCATGATAACATATACCATCTCACATTCTCTTCTTATAATTGGCATTGACTTTGCTCCCATTGGACAATGAGGCATATGCCCCTTCTCTTGAACCTGAATAGACTTCATACTTGTCTTGACCATTGGAGTATGGTCAAAATGACAATAAGTCACTAGCTCATGAAAATCCCAGGCATATCTCCCTTGTTCTATTAGTAGGCTCACTCTTGGCACCCAGCCACCATTCTACAAGGAAGCCAAGCAGCCATATGGAAAGGCTGCTGGTAGCTATTCCAGGCAAAACCCCACATGAGGTTCCAGCCAATGGTCAGCATTACCAGCCAGGCATGTGAGTGAGATGATTCCAGCCCACAGTCTTCAAGTCAGCCCAGCTGATGAATCAAGGAGCAGAGAAAAACTGCCCTACTAAACCCCACCCAAATTGCAGATTAATGAAAATAATAAGCGATTGTTCTTGTTTCAAGGGACTAAGACTGGGATGATTTGTTACAAAGCAAAAGATAACTGGAACACATACATACAGAGAAGTGGATAATAAATGTATAGCCCAATTATCACTAAATGAGCACATCTGGGTAGCCATCACCAAGTTGAAGAAACAAAACATTACTAGTATCCCAGAAACCTGTCCAGATCCCTTCCAGTTGCAATTGCCCAGAGGTAACCATTATCCTGATTTCTAATACTAGAGATTAGTTTGGACTATTTTGAGCTCCATATCAACGGAATCACACAATAGGTACTTTCTGTGACCAATTTCTTTCTCTCAATATTACATTTGTGCAGTTAATACATATTGTTGCAAATAGCTGTGGTTCATTCAATGTCATTGCTATGTACTATTCTATCCCATACACATAAAATACGTTCTAGGCTCTACTGTTGATGGATATTTGGGGTTCTAAGAAATAATACTGCTATTAATATTTTTGCATATGTTTTTTGGAGTACATATTCATTGTATATTTGAGGATGTTATGTCTAGGAGTGGGAATTCTGGCTCATAAATACACAAATATTTATTTTTTATTGATAACACCAAACTCTTTTCCAAAGTGATTGTACCAATTTACATTCCCATTAATGGTGTATAAATGTTCCTCCCCAACTGGACAATCTGAATGTGCACTTTCTCAATGTTTAATAAAGTTGAGCCCTTTTTTATGTTCATTAGCTATTTGTATATTTTCTTTTGTAAATTGTCTGTTAAGTCTTTTGCCAATTGTTGTATTATGTGATCGTGTCTTTTCTTATATTTGTAGTTCATTATACATTCTATAAAAGACTTGTTGACTGCCAACCCCCTCAAAGACTACTAAAATAACCTAACGATCAAGTAAAGCCAAATTTATTAACCTACTGTAGTAAGGAAGAGAAAAACTTTGACAGTCTCCAGTCTCAGAAAAAGGAAATCAGGAATGGATGTCTATAAAATTTTTAATCTAAAATCAAGGGATTTATGGAGAGTCTTTCAATACTGACATCTGATTGGGACTTTGAAAAACGCATGATGTAATAATATAGGATTGGTGGGGACAAGAAAGCAGTCTTCAAGTGAATTTTCATAAATAAACACTTGTTTTATGTGAATTTTTCAACCAGATGAGCAAACAGTTGTCCTGAGAAGGAGACTATTTTTCTAGATAAGCCATCCACAGTTTGAACAAATGAGTTTCCATGAATTTCCTGAAGCAAGCAGTGAAGCTATTTACCGGTTTCAGTCTTCTTTTTCTTGGTAAAAACTTTTAGAACAAATTGAAGCGGTCTATTTTCAGTCCTGAGAATTAAGCTACATAGACACAGGTGGTCAGAGTTGCCAAGACTCTCCTTTGTCAGAGAGACATGTTGCAAATATTGTCATCCCTTTGTTGCTTGCCTTTACGGTGACCAACCTGATTTGCCTACGACTTTCCCAGTTTTAGCACTAAAAATCACGTGTTGCAAGAAACTCCCTGGTCCTGTTCAAACAGGAATGTTTGGCCACCCTACTTGCTTTATCTTTCCTAAAGGTATCATTTGATAAACAGAAGTTTTTAAATTTAATATAGTCCAGTTTAACTCTTTCTTAGGGCTAGTGCTTTTTTGAATCCTGTTAAGAAATTTTTTCCTAGACAAGTTTTTACACATAGCCTGATTTTAATAAAGATATAATGAAAATATTTTAAGAGAATTTGATGGTTCAAATGGATTTCCTGTGCTTAAAATTCCTTGCATATATTAATTTTTAAAATAATTCTTTAGTACCAAAAGCTAAAAAAGTAATTAAATCATTTCTATATTGTTATTGATACAATAAAATAATGGTCAAAATTTGATTAATAAAAGTGCAATTCATGAAAAGATTATACTATTAATGTTCAAGTTTTATGGTTCATTGTAAATAAAAAAATATATATCAAGGTTTTTGTTCATTTTTCCAAATACCGCTGGAAATAGTGCCTAAAGTTACAAATATCACAGGCTACTGGTAGCATTACTTTTTTTAACAAAATAGTTTTTTGGTTCTGTCACTGTTGCTTGCTAATCTCCTTCATTTTCTCTCTTCCTTTTCAGAGTTAATGTCATCAGTAAGATGTGTCCATTTTGTCTCCATCTATTCCAGTCCAGATACCCTACAAAAGGCTCATCATCTGACTAAAACAGTGACAACAGGACTCACTCTTGATCTTCTTCATACCAGCTCAATCACTTCATCTCAGTCCCATCAGCTGAACCTTTATTTGGGCATTTATGTCATTTCTGCTGTGCCTACAGCACTGTAGTAAACACTCTTGGAGGGACAAAGATGTCTAAACAGCAATCTTTGCTAGACGGTTCTCCTCCTCAACACTTTGTAGTCTAAGTTTCAGGAGCCTACACTTCGTACGGGTCTTCCCAAGCTCTCTGTCGCCTTTGCTGGCTCCGCCTTCAACCCAACGTCAAGGCTTACATCTCCTTATTAATGTTTTTTGGTGATTTCAATTACTCCCAAAAATAATGTGTCATATTTTTGTATATAATGGTATTAAAGAATTATTTATGATTAGGGAACTGAATACAGAAAAAAAACAACACTAATATTGTAAATGTAAGCACATGAGCTGGGAGGTGGGGCCAGGGAAGGAGAGATGAAAGGAGGGGAAGTAATACCAACAATCTCAGTTTACAAAGTGGGGAGTCCAAAGACCCTGCCCACAATTAACAGAACAGAAAATAGAGCTATTAGTTTATATTACTATATAGTTGCAAATTTCATTAATACAGAAACTAAAAACTAAATATACGGAGAGGGATGAAGGTGAAAGCTACATTCTTCTCTAGCACAGATAAAAATTAATAAAGTCTAATATTAATAATTTCTAAAAGTATAAATATATTGTTAACAGCAGGGGTCAGCATGGCCTAGAGGCCAAATTCAACCCATGACCTGTTTTTGTATGCCTGGTAAACTGAGAATGCTTATTATATTTTTAAAGCATGGTCAAAACAGAAGAATGTGAGACAGAGACTCTATGTGGTCCAGACAGCCTAAACTATTTGCAATCTAGCCTTTTAGAGAAAAAAATTGTCAGCTCCTGGTTTAGAGATATGGAAAGGTCTCTTGTGCTCAAACACACTTCACTGGGCATGCTAAAAATGCAAGGACCAGACTGCACTTTACCTGAACCATGCGTCAGGCTGTGTTTGCAGTGAGCACCCTTCAATAATGAAGTGATATCTCCCCCAAGTCAAGGAGCAGGCTTGCTTACTGCTTGCTATGAGACAGCAGACTCCCTAAGCTCCCTAATCCTCCCTATCACACAATCTACTGTGTGCGCTGCTGCCACTGATTTGGACCCTCCTTGTCACCCCTGTGGGGCTTGAAGGGACACTGGGGAACCAACACAAGCAAGAAGAGGCACATGCTATTTGTTCTGCTTTCAGTAATATATATTTTTCTCTGACCTAGGAGCACCATTGGAATAGTAACTGAATAGTAATTCAGTAGTATAAATTCAAATCCCAAACCCTGACAGAGACAACCATCAAAAGAACTAGAATAGAAATAAGTGTTTGTCTTTATAGTGGAGCAGAGGGTAGCGGCCAGGCAGTGAATCATTCCTTGTCACACAAGACCTTCTTACTATTTGATTTTTATGCATATATTACTTTGATTTTATATATATATATATATTTAAGACACTCCTTATACATCACCACTCTAAATTGAATCTGGCCAGGTTCAAGACTTGTTTTGACAAATGCAACACAGCACCCATGACTGTTTAACTCTCGAAACTGGGCCTTAAGAGATCTGCAGTTTCTACTTAGAGCTCTTAAAATTCAAACCCAGCCACGGTGTTGTGAGAAGGCCAAGAGCATCTCAGTCAAGAGCCCCAGATGATCTCCTAGTCAATACAGCACCAGCTGCCAGCCGAGCGACGCAGACGTTCCAGCCCAGTTGAGTGTTCAGTTGACTTCAGCCCCTGCTGACTCATCGTGGAGCAGAGGAACTGCACAGCTGATCCCAGTCAGTGCACTGAATCGCGAGCAATAATAAATCACTTTTGCCTGTTTTAAACTACTAAATTTTAGTGTTTTTTGTTTTTGTTTTTGTTTTGGCGGAGGGAGGTGGTTATGCAGCAACAAATAGCCAAAACAGTCCTGGTTTAATGTATTCAACCCACATAACAGATTAAAGGCATTTGGATGCACATGTTATCCTTTGGGTTGTCCATTTATCCAATTATCTTATTTCTAACCCTTTATATCTTTTGGCCATTGATTGATCATACAGAAATTAATTTTCCTTACTAGTAGTCATTAGCGAAGCTTATGTCTTGTCGCTTTTCAAAGCAATTTATTGCTTTCCCAGAAATAGATCTGTCACATGTGTACTGCTATTAGAAAATTTGCTTTTGAGGGCCTAAAATAACTACTTAGAGTTTACTCTAATGTGCCTTATTAGGAATGTTTATTTCACTATCATTTTACCAATAACCTTCACATAAGCTATTTTCATCCCAATTATTTTGATTCATTTTGGGGTACACACAAACACACTCACATTTTTTTAATTTCTATTATCCACAAAACGTACGTGTTTAGTTACCCAACAAATGCTAAAAACGATCTCCAGAGGTATACTCTATGCCAGTCAGGGACCTTTAAAGCTATACTTTGGACCTTCTCATTCATGTGAAATACGCTCACTTTATGAGTTAGGACCCTATATTTCATTTGCAATCATGGCCCCCAGATCTTTCACCTCACACAGCCTTATCGGTGCTGAGCCTGCTCTTTACTCTCACTGCTCTTGCAGGCTCCCTTCTCCTTCATGTCCCCCAGTGCATAAACCCTTTCTGGGCATGTTTACATGACTCCTCCCCTGTCTGTCCTCCATGATCAACCACTTCCGCATATCTGCGTGAGCATCACCAGGCCTGTAGATCCCCTGCTATGTTAATACCTATGGCATCTGAGCATAATTGGAGAAAAGTCACTGTGCAATTTGTCACATTATGATTCATTCCAACCTCACTGAGATCTCTCGGCTACTACGCAGTAATTTCTCATTTTGTGTGAGTTCCCTCAGTCGCTACTTTGAACCTTCACCACTCTTCTTACGTCCCCAGTTTATGTGCAGCCCAACTGAGTCTCAGTCCATGATCTCATCTCTTGTTATCTAGCCTCTATTCTTTTCTTTTGCTAATATCTGAAAGTGTCTCTTCTCTTTTCCAGAGCTAAATTATTCAAATGCTAATCTGTAATTATTGCTTCTTTTGTAAGGACCTCTTTATTGACGCCTGTAGAATTTACCACCATATCAGATAGCTCTCATAGACTTACAGGTCTTCTCATGGTTCTTGGGGTCTTCCCCCTGGACTTCTGTAACAATATATTAAAATTAATGTTTCCCTAAGGCCTTGTTAGGGTCACATTAATAATAATAAATCAAATTTCTCTATCCTTTGAGCCTACCACCAGGCTTCATTATTTCCCAGTGTTCTTTGGGTTTCCTCTTAGGTTCTAGAAACTTACTCTAATCTCACATTTTCTAGTGGACATTGCTCACTCTATTTATGTATGTTAATATCTTTTTATATTCTTTTACTGTTGTTTTAATGGAGTCAGGAGGAAGAAAATATACATGTATGTGATTATCTGCTATCTTGAATTGGAATTCATTGTTCATTTCTCACAGTATGCTGATCTTATTTTATACATGCAATATATTCATAGATATCTCTGAGGCTACTAATTTACAGTTTAAATTCTTTTTTCATTCTTGAAATCTTTCCTGTTTCCTCTGATTTTTTTTTATCTAGTCTTTCTTGTATTGCTGACTTTCCCCAAATATCTACAATCCTTTGCTGCTTGTTCATATGTAAGAATGAAGCAATAGAAAGGCTGACAAGGTTCTCTATGTGAATTGCTGGGCTTGTTGATCAGAAGACTGCTTTAAATTGAGGGAGAAGAAAGGTAGCCATTTTGCTGGGGGATCCCTTCTCTAAATCTGCAGCACCTCTGGGGCCCTACAGGTAGATCAGATGATGCTTTGACTGCAGCTGTCTTCAGAGATATTCTAGACTGTGGTTTCCTTCATGCAGTTCATCAAACATCACCACTTCCTCAACTTTCTGACTTCCATAGATTTTTTTTTAAATGTTATATTCACTGATGATCCCTTCTTCAGTTCATTATTTCTGTTGAATAATACTTCTTTAATATCATTATTGTTTCTGTAATTAAGTCATGGGAGGAAGAATTCATAAACTTGTCTTTAGTCTGACATTTGAAACTTGAATCCAGTTTTTCATTTTTGTGATTGATTTTTTGATATGTGGATCTCACAATGCCTTTGCTTTTTCATCACCTGCCAATCATTGTCCTAGCATTTCACTGATCATTAGCATATTAAAGAGCAATGGAATCATTGATTTTAGTATGAACAGATTGATGTAGTTGAGTCTTATCTTACTGTACACAGTGATGTATTCCTGCAGTGTTGAGAATATAGGAAGATTTTCTGTTCTTTAATATCTCTATCCACAAAGGGTCTTGGGCTCTTGGCTCCCAGAAACAGCAGTGAGCCTGCAGTGACCATTTCTAGCCATTTATTTGCTTTGATCTCCCCTAAAGCATCACCTTAGCCCTTTGTTCTCATCAGATCTTGATAACCCCAATATTTGAGTGGTATTCTAACCCTCCTCAGTCCCTTCTATAAGTCTCCAGTGGTTTTTTCCTACCCTAACTTTCCCAGGTATATCTAGATAGAAAATAGGAAGACAAAGTCATATTAATTTTCTAATGATGACAAATGATAGTTAGGTAACTAACTGGGACAAGCAATTCTGCCTCTTCTCTCTCCTACCTCCCAGAGCTCTAATTAAAAGTCAAGGAAGTAACATAAAAAAGAAACACAGTTGAAGATATAAATCATTTAATTATTTAAAATAGTATGGTAATAGGTAATAGGTAATTACTATGATAATAGGAGATTCCTTCATAGTGGAGCTAATGCAGACACTATAAATTTGTGATGAAACTCAACTCTTGGTCACACACAATTCAAACATGTAGAGAATATTCCCTGAATTGATATATAATGTAGTTTGATACTTTATTTAGGTTTATAGATCAATGAAGTTATAAATTACTCTGATAATAAGTTGTTGAAGTAGGCAGATTTTATAGGATTCTGTTCATTTAGGTTTTACTATACTCCTTATAACAACAACAAAAAAAATCCTTTCAATTTTATTGCTGCCACATCATTTAAAAAGGACCTTGTTAGGATATTCGTTCTCTTTGTAAAAGAGAAAAAAACCCACGATGCAATTTTTGGTTTCATGATTTGTTACAGGTAACATCATTTGCTTTTGTTCCTTGGCCTTATCTCATCAACATAGAGAGAAATATTGGATTCCTCAAGAATTGCAGGAATGCACTTTGATGCAAAGGCAACTATCTTGTGTGTACAACTGCCAAAAAATGAAAATAAAGAAAAATGAACTAATTGTAAAGAGAGAAATATTTTCATATAGTTCAATCCTAAGTCAAGAGCTCCCTCAAGGAGTTATAAATCCATTATTTTATACCTGAAATTTCTATATATAATGCCTTGATCATCAGTTATACCTGGACATGTTATTTCATAAGCATAGATGCCACCAATATACCCAAGAAGCTGGTAAGTTTTGAGAAGTTGTTTTTAACAAATGTTGCTAAGATAACTGGATATTCAAATACAAAAGAATCAAGTTGGACACCTATCCCAAACTATAAATAGATATTAATCCAATATGGATCATTGACCTGAATGTAAGTGCTAAATTATAGAACTCTTAGGAGGAAACATAGAGTAAACCTTCATAACATTGGGGTAGGCAATGATTTCTTATATAACACCAAAAGCACAAGCAACAATAGAAAAAAAATAGATTGGATGTCAAAATTAAACACTTTCGTTCTTCAAAGGACACCAAGTGAACAGACAACCCAGAGATCAGAAGAAAATTTTGCAAATTCTCTATCCTAAAGGGTCTTGTATATAATAAATAAAGAACTTTTACTTAACAATAAAAAACCCAATTACTAAATGAGAAATTATATGAGTATACATTTTTCCAAAGAATATACATGAACAGCAAGAAAATACAAGAAAAGATCCTCAGCATGATTAGTCCTTAGGGAAATGCAAATCAAATCACAATGAGATACCACTTTACAACCATTAGGATGACTAAAATAACAACAGACTATTACGAGTGTTGGTGAGGTTGTGGAGTAACTGGAACTCTCATTCATTGCTGGTGGGAATGTAAAATAGTACAGTCACTTTGGTAAACAATTCCTCAAAATGTTAAATATATAGTTACTATATGACCCAGCAAGTCCAGCCCTAAGTATATACCCAAGGGAAATGAAAACATATTTCTGCTCAAAAATTTGAATACAAATGTTTATAGTCACATTGTTCATAATAGCCAAAAAGTAGTGACAACAAAATGCCCATCAAATGATAAATGCATAAACAAAATGTGATATATCCATACAATGGAATATTATTTGATAATAGAAAGGTATGAAGTACCAGTGGATACTACTTTGAAAACACGGTGTGAACCTTGAGAGCATTACTCTAAGTAAAAGAAGCCATACAGAAACAGTGATATGTTATATGATTCTAGTTTTATTAATTATTCAGAAGAGGTAAATTCATAAATGCAGAAACTGAATTAGTGGTTGCCTGGGGGTAAAGAGACAGTAGGGTATGGGGGTGACTGCTAATAAGCATAGGGTGTAATTTGAGGGGGATGAAACTGTTCTAAAATTAGAAAGTGGTGATGGTTTCACTATTCTGTAAATTTATGAAAAAACACCTAGTTGTATACTTTTTAAAAGATGAATTTTATGGGTATAGAATTATATCTCATTAAAGCTACTAGTATTTCTTTTTTAAAAAGAAAGCCAATTGTGGATCTTTTCTTTTAGAACATTTCTGTAATTATACATTCATTGTGTATCTTTAATGCTTAACAATCTAGCCAAACTGCTAGATGTTAAAATTGATGTTTTAATTAAAGATCAACTTATAAAAGATGAGGGGTGCATTGTGAGTTGCTGAATCATTAAATGCAAATTTTCAAAGGAAATTTCCAATAAACTCTTCCTCATCTCTCGAACCTCCTCGTGCTCTTGAAAATATCAAAGGTATACAAGAGTGTAGGAGAGAGAATCCTGTGAGGACATATTGCTGAAGAAAGCTCAACTTTGAACATTCTCTTCTAACTATTAAGCAAGGTGGAGGATGCTCCAAGTGCAGTGGAGGGGAGTCCACGAGGCCACTTGGAGAGCTTCCTGTGTGACTGCCTGACATGGAAGGCATCGCAGACCAGGGCCTGATGCCTGCCCAGGAAATTTAGAGCGTGAGAGCCACATAATACCTGAGGGTAGTCAGGAGAGGAGGAAAACACTCCCAGAGTTTGTTGGGGGCCATAAAGGAACCAAATCTTCCTTTGGAGGAGAGAGATGCCGCGTGGCAGAGCAGATACAAAATCATTTGGGGCTCTGTCCAGTTGCAGAAGAGGCCCAGAAGCAGGAAGCTGTAAATGAATAGCTGTGGAAGGAACTGCAAAGTCTACCCAGAACAGGATACATCTACCCAGATCAAGAGGATTGCTGGCAAGAGAGAGTGAGACCCAGAAGGCATACTCTGTGCCTCTGAGAAAAGTTCTCCACAAGCAAAAGGCCCAGCTACAAACTTCTGCCAGCCCAAGGGGGCCAGAATTCAGATCACCATGATCCAGCAAGACCTAGACCCTGCCTGCTTCTGTCTCCCTCTCTTCTCCATGCCATTTCTCCACCCCTGCAGGGGTTAGCATCATATGTACCCTATAAAGATATACAACCATGGTATATTCATAATAATTTTTGTAAAAAAGAAAAGAAACTAGCTAGCAAGAGAGATGGGTGAGGCAGGAAATATAAATAAGAAACCAACTCCATCCCACTGCTTTTCTACTGGAATCTTCCAGGCCAAAGTAAGCCCAGCTGGCAAAAAGAGATTTGCTATTAAATAACATTTGGGGTTTTGATGACTATTTTCCAATGATAAGCCTAATTTATGAACTGAAAACATTTGCAATGTAAAATAACTATAGAACTGTCTGTTATCCAAGTGTGGGCAGCAATATCATGAGATTAGTTTACTACATTTATTTGTCTTGCTCTAAAATCTAAAACTACTTCTCTATTTTAATGTAAACATTCTCTTTTACAACAGCTTTAGAGTATCTTTAAGATGTTTTTCCAGCAGACTCTTAGACCTGAAAGACACATTGGTGATAACAGCCCATGGCCAAGGACCAGGTCCAAGAAGCGGAATGATTGTTTGAAAGGTGTGGAAGAGATGATTGCTTTGACTCCTAACTTAAGACTCTTTCTCTTTATAAAACCATGGCTTTAATCTTAAATTCTGTTTTTAATTTTAAATTCTTATAGCATGAGAAGTATACCAATTTAATTTTCTTTTCGTAGTACCTAGCACAACACATAGATGCTTTAAATGGGCTTGTTTCATTATGACAATTACATCCACAGGACCCTTTGGCCCTGTGGGTAGATGGACTACATTTTATGAAACTCGCATATTTTAAGGCTTTCTAGCATTTATTTTTGCCTACAAGGCTTATAATACTTTTTTTCACATAATAATTATGTAGTGAAGTATGACTGGGAGTGGACACAACACCAGCTTGATCCTCAAAGTTTTCAGGAAGGATAACATTCAGACTTACGGGTGTTTTTAGTTCTTTTTGATTGCAGAGTTCAAAAAGTTTGCTGCACCTTTTTGTGGTGACAAGAACCATAAATTATCTTTGATTTAATGACTGCTTACGGTTGCAATGACAGTGCCTTATGGTAGCAACTGACTGTGCTTATCTCAGTTATTCAGATGCAGGATTACATCTGTGGAGTAAGTTGGATGTGATGGACTGCCAGCTGGATGGCGTGGCACTAGATGTAACTTTACTCAGGGTGGAGGGGGGTGACTCAGACTTCTAAAAGAAAGTGGGGGGCAGCTATTTTTTTAAAGTGTGCAGTTAAATCTTAACTTTTGTGAAGGCCAGTTTTCAAAAATAGTCTTTTAGTGTGTTAAGTATGAAGAGTTTCCCTAATTCAGTGTATGAAACTCAAAAATATAGTAGCATGCAGGATTGGTTTAGTGTTTATATAACAGAGTAGTGTGGTCCAGCTATAGATAGAGAAGCATAAATAAATGGCCTCCATAAACTCAAATTTATTTTAAAAAAAACCATACAAATACATAAAAACTCTTTGCCTATCGAAACAAATCCTTCTAGCACAGCAATAGCATTTTCCACCCACTGCTGAATCACCAGAAGGCTTTAACATCCATTTTCTGGGATTACTTAAAAAGCCAAGCAGGTGCCAACAATTCTACCACTGGGAGAACATACACAGGCAAACTGAATCATCAGTTAACAGTTGTTAAGAGTTACTTGCGAGCACTGACAGTTTCCTAAATCAGTGAGAGACCTCAACACTCACAGAGAGATAGATTTTAGGATATCTAGATTGAAACTCCCAATCCCGTGACTCCTGAGTTTACCCAGCTGGCTGAGCAATGTCAGAGGGCCCCAGCTTTCCACTCTTTCTAGCAGAGAGCATATTTGCTAGCTGACTGAAGAGCCAATAATGGGCTGAGTTGCCCATTAGGAAAATTCCTAGCAAATGTGTACATTTTTCTCAGTTTATTAACTCACATTATTTACATATGTTTGTGCAGGTTAAGGTGGGAAAGATGGGTATAAAGGATGCAATAGAAACTGCTGAACCACTGCCTCTTTATCTCTGGCCTAGCTATACAAAAAAAAAAAAAAAATGGTAAGAATTTCCTTAAAGAGAATATTTTTGAGTTTCAAACAGAATTTCCAAAACTGGAGAATATGCTATCTATGGAGGATTCTAAAGGAGCAATGCACATAAAAATATCTCTAAAGGGAAAGGGAAAAAATGTTATCTTGGGCAACTTGGTCCACATTTAAATCTTAAACTGACCCAGCAGACTCTCTGTAAGACCCTCAAATGATAAGAATTGCTAATTAATTGCTCTGACAATTAATTCATATCCAAACAAGTGCAGCAATAAACTAAGACATACTGTTCATTGAGAATCTATAAATAGACAAATAATTATATGATTAGGTATCACTGTCTTTGGGACTTGACAATGATAGAACTTAGGTTATTATTTTCTTTAAAATTGCCAGAGGCAGATGGCCCTAAAAGTCCATCCTTTTCTTGTGCAGGTTTAATATGCCTGGATTATGAACAAACCAATGACATTCAAAGCTGAAAGTGTACTCATTAATGGCACATAGTTTTAGATTTTGTGACTATCACTGATCATTTCTTGTCATCTAAATGCACTTTGAAATGTCTTGACCTGTCATTCCTGTTTTGGTGCACATTCTTCAAAAGAAAGATTTTATTTCTGTGAGCAGAAATTTTGTGAACCATAGTGTTCTAAGAAAGTTCCTGCTTTCATTGTTGCATAATTTCAGGCAATCTGGTCACGGAATTGGTACATGGACTTTCTATGCCCCCAGTGCCTCCTGCTAGGTAGCATCACATCAGCATCTTAGACAGAAACTGAAGCTGAAATAACGGCAATTTCTAGCCTTTTCTCCTATTTCCCTTTCAAAATGAAAGTCTATTGATTTCAGTACTAGTTTCTAATGAAAATTATTGAGTATCTATTAGCCATGAGAGTGAGTTTGCTATAAGCAGACCATATGAAAATAACCTAGGCATTCTTCCAAAGTATTGATTAGTACATGTCAAAAGTAGTTTGGATAATTATTCATTTTACTCAATACATATGCATCTTTGCTCTTTTCTGGACGTTTTTAAAGTTTTTTTTTTTGATTTGAGTATGATGGCAACTTTGTTTTACTTATTTTTGTTTGTGGGTGGCCACTGCCAGATGTAAAAATGGTTTTTCCGCATCCCCAAATAAGTGCATTGCCTTGTCACGATTTAAATAACTGAACTCGAGCTCTCCTCTAAGATTCCACATTCTCCTCCTTTCCAAACTTCAGGGATACCTTGTATAGGTATAATAGCTCCTGACTGTGAGAAGAGTTCTATGCCCTGAAGAGATGGCAATAAGGGCATTTTTTTAATGGCACATTCCTTCAAAGTGTTAACCAACTGCCATTTCAGTAATATTTGCAGAACTCCGGCAAAGGAGATAGTATCACCACTTTACAGATGAGGAAACCAACAAAGCATGACTATGTGACCAACGAAGGTCAGGCTGTGCAGCTGGGTCTGCCTCCCAGGTAGCACCACTGTGCTTCCTAGGAGTATTAACACACACAGTACCACAACTCTATTACTGGGCTCACCAGATTTTCCGTGACCTAAACCAATGCCAAGCTAATACTCTAAAGAATATATTCTTGTTTACAGGTGAGAAACTTATAGGAGTGGGGAGGCAGAGATAGAAGTCTTGAGATAAGGTCTAACTCTAAAATCTGAGCTTGTATATTCCACGTGAGGAAGTGACATTTCTAAGGCTACTTATTAATATAATTGGTTTGTGGAATGTGCCAAAGTACCATACTCCCTTTCGCATCAAGTGAAGTAATTACCTTTGGGTTCTCATTTTGAAAACATAATGTTTCTTCCGTAAGTTCATAAGCAAGTGCCTCATTTTTCTCCTTCTACCTTGGAGCCACTAATGTTCCAAAAAGAAATGACTTTTTTCAAAATTGCCAAGAACAAGTGTTTCTAATATTTTTTCATTAAAATTAATTTTAAATTAAAAAAAAAAACAGTTAAAAGGCTTCTAGCAGCCTGGATCAGCTTTCCAGAAAGAGTCATCAGGTTTAGTACAGTATGTCTAGTTCCTTAGGAATTCAATTCGGCTTTACCCTGCTTCATAAAAATAAGAACTTTGGGCAATGTTGGGATAACAATGTCAAGCTTTCACAATGTGTCTTGACAATGAAGTCAGTTTCCTTGTGAATGTGAAGTCATAACAACATCTACACTTAGGGCAATTTTAAAACCAGAAGACCAAAATCCTATCACAGACATGAATCATAGCCTCCTCCCATTATTTTTAAGACATATATATGAAGATGGGATAAATACCATTTTGTTAAGGGATAATTGGCTGGTAGTAATCCTTCTAAGGATGAGGATACACGAGACCACTAAGAGAAATTGAGCCAAGTATTTTAAGATCATTTAATTATTTTAAAACTTGATTTAAAACTTGATCTAGGGTTAAGCATGATGGCTCACTCCTATAATCCCAGCACTTTGGGAGGCTGAGATGGGAAGATCACTGGAGGCCAGAAGTTTGAGACCAGCCTGGAAAATGTCTGTTACATTGTCTCACCCTTTCACCAATTAAATGCCAATCCTATTATGCAAATAGGAGAGAACTTGAAGCTGATTGAAGAGTTTCTCATCTATCCTTCTTTATACCACATTATCAAAGGTGTTTCATTTTTATTCTGTGAGCACATTCCCTGTTAAGGTTTCTTTAATTATCTACGGCTTTCTTTCTAAGGAGTTCCAATTTAACAAGAAAAATGATGGGTCCATACATGAGATTTAAAAACAACTGCCTCAGGGAAGAAGCTGTTTAGGTAGTGGTTATTTAACTGTAAAAGAAGTAACCAAAAAACTCAGTTTTTATTGCTAAACTCAAAGGATCATCTTCAGTTGATAGTTGCTAAAGTTAAAAAAAGTCACTTTTTTAACCTACAAAAATATTTATTCTTGAAACTTTCTCCTTGTTATGTTGGCTAATTCAGTAGACCAGTGAAAGCAACAAGGACCCAGATATTTCCTTCTTTCTATTAATATTTTCCCATCCTTATCAAGGTGACCTGTCTGCTTAGAATGGCTCCCTTCAAGGTCCCAAGACAGCTGCCACAGTTCCAGCTATCCCACGTAGATAACAACGTCCCAAGGAAGAGAAAAAGAAATCACTTTATTTTCATATTTATCTCCATTTATCATATTTTCTACTTCATCCTAAAATGTTTTCCCTATCTCCCTTCACCTGGGTATAGCCGACTTTCACTAGAGCATGTCCGTGTTGTCCTGAGAAGCAATAGAGGCTGATTGGGCAAGAACATAAAGTTCTCCCTCTCCCCAGAGACTGGCTTCTCAGATTCTGTAGAATGCCTGCCTGGAGCTCAGGGGAGCCTCGGGATTCTTGTTCTTGCCTAACCTTTGCTGCTTGACTTCTTTTGATGTAATGTTGAGTCACTTCCAAAGTGCAGGTGTTTCCACTGTCATCAGGTCATCAACAAGAGCTGACCTGTAGTCAGCTGACCTGTAGTGAGCCCAAAAGGGCTCACTTCAGCAAAAGTAAAAAAGAAAAGGAAACATTTCTTTTTTGCCAAGTTTAAGGCTCGCCATCAGTGTTACAAATTGTACTGCAAAAAAAAGTTAAAAAAAATTTTAAAAAAGCTCAGACTGGATCAATGCTGGGAGGAAAGGGAAAGGAAGATAGGCTTCCTGGTCTTTTTGAAAGAAACGTGAGGTTTTAAAAGGGTGGGGAAAAATGTTTTTATACTTCAGTTTCTTTGACTCATTGACCCTGAACTTAGAATTCTGATTACAATCTTAATGTCATAGAACAATGGAATTTTAAAATTAAAGGAAAAAGTGTGCACAGCAGTAATGATAATTAATGCCCCCAGCACAAATACTGCATAACTGGAGTAATGGGGGCTTGAGGGAAAGACAATGGAAAGTTACAGGATATTTAGAAATTATTAAAAGAAAGGGCCTTTATTCTGTGTCCTTTTATTGGTATCCATTTATAAAAAAGCAAAGCTATTCATGGATATTTATCTATTTTTTTCTCCCATTTATGAAGCTTTGAAAATATGACAATCACTTTATACCATGTAATCCTCATAAGAGCATTTTTTTGTTCACTGTCTCACATTTTTTAAAAATGCAGACTCTGGAGGAGATAAAAAACCTCCAAAGTTTATACAACAAATCCATTTTTACCTAACAGATAGGAACTCAGATCCAAACCCCTTCTCTTCCTCAAGTCTCTTAACTATCCCCTTAGATGAGGATACACGAGACCACTAAGAGAAATTGAGTCAAATATTTTAAGATCATTTAATTATTTTAAAACTTGATTTAAAACTTGATCTAGGGTTAGGCATGATGGCTCATTCCTATAATCCCAGCACTTTGGGAGGCTGAGATGGGAAGATCACTGGAGGCCAGAAGTTTGAGACCAGCCTGGAAAACATAGCAAGACCCCATCTCTACAAAAAAAATTATTAGCCAGGTGTGGCGACATGTGCCTGTAGTCCTAGCTACTCAGGAGGCTGAAGCAGGAGGATCACTTGAGCCCAGGAGTTTCAGGCTGCAGTGAGCTATGATAGTGCCCCTGCGCTCCAGTGTGGGCAACAGAGCAAGACCTGTCTCAAAAAATAAAATTAAATTAAACTCAATCTATTATTTAAATCCCCTAATGGACTTCCCCATTGTATCAGATCGATTGACCCAATCTCCAGGTAGCTTTACTTTTCAAACCAATGAATATGTTGTAAGCTAACAGAAACTTCTAACTGGTCTTCTATCGCTACTGTCTCCGACCCTGGGGCCACAGCTGGTACTTGTGCTTGGCCTTTTAGGAACCAGGTGACACATCACTGCCTGAGCTCTGCCCCCCCCACCCCCACCCCATGACCACCTGCCTGCTGTCCGTGTAAAAATCCGTCTTCCATGAAACTTAGGAACCAGGCACACAGCCCAAATTGAGTGAGGGGGCGAGTGAAACATCATCCGTATCCGCTACAGCTGGTCCCCATTCCCCGCATGGCTGCCTGAGCTCTGCCTCCCTCCCCTCCCTGCCCCCGCATCCGTGGAAAAATTGTCTTCCATGGAACCAGTCCCTGGTGCCAAAAAGGTTGGGGACCGCTGTTCTATGGTATACACCATTAAAAAATGTTACCATAGATGAGTGTAAAATAAAAAGGCATGTGTTAACTGTGGCAAGATTTCTAATAGAGAGCGAAACGTACTTCACGCTAATCAATAATTGTTGAATACTTGCCATGACAAGTAAGATGAGAGGACAAATGAACATAGACTGGGTCATGACTCATTAGTACTTAACTTAGATTAAGCTAAAGCAGCTGAGAGGAGATAAATTTCTTATCAAATATCTTTAGTGATTATTGAAGATTTGGACACTATTTCAGCATCTTGCTTATTGCCTTCCATATAGACAAACTTATCATCTTGAATCTTCCCAATAAACTTTCTCTATGTTCAAATAAATAATAAGCTAGAGGCCAAGAAATTTGTACCTTCAATACTTTAATACTAAATACAAATCTACTCATCACATTAGTGGAATCGTAGAACCTCTTTCCTTTTGTAAATTGAAGACTTAGAGCTCTTAGAAGACCAAGTTATCAATCGTGAAGATAAGGAAAGCATGCAAATATAAGGATGGGGAGGGGGGAAGAGTTAATTCCAACAGACATAGAGGTGAACAAAGAAGTCTGGCTTAATAAAATGAATGGTTACTTTAAGCATATCGAACATTTATAATGTTATCAGTAATGAAGAATATAGAATAAAGCTTTTTAATACACTTCAGGGATTGAAACAAAGTCTGAAAAACATGACATTTTAGACACACACCTCTCCTACACAACACAGAAATTAAGATTAGGGATATAAGGTAACAGAACAGGAATTTCTTTCCTGTTAACATAACAGATTTTCTTTAAATCTCAAAAGGATTAGTACATGAGCCATTATTCCTCCAGCTTAATAAAAAGTTTTCTAACTATCTTAACTAAGAGAAATGGAAGACAATGTGTTGATATGAGTGAGTATAGCAATAACCAAGAAATTCCCATTATATGAGATGTGGTAATGGTCAGAAATAAAATGTGACTAATGTCCAAGAGCTGGGTAAATAATTACTCCATTCATTCATTGGAGACCTACTTATAGTTGCATTTGGTACAAAAGAAAATGATTAGTTTAAATGGTGCCCTGTGCTCTCAGAAGAACTAGTGTTCTGTTTTTTTAAAAAATGAATGATGCTAGGTGTCAGCTAGGATATTCAAGACCTGTTGAATGTACATATCCATGTCAAATTTAAACACACCAACACTTACTAACATAAAGCAATGGCACTAATATAGTGAATAGACTTCAGTTTGAACATATTTTTTAATTAATTTAAGAAAAAGAAAGGAAGAGACAATGCATCGTATCTCACAAAGCTACTTGCAAAATGCCTTGAACATAGTAGAAGTTCAGTAGAAATATTGATGAATCCTGTCTGCTATTGGTGATACCCTTACTATGGAAGCTGTATCCGAAGTTACATAGCTCTTAACTGGCTACTCTGCCTTCAGTCTCACTGAAGTCCCATCCTCTAGATCTGCTGTCCCTAATCCCTGGGCCACTACCGGACCTGGCCACACAGTGGGAGGTGAGTGGTCGGTGAGGGAGGAGCAAAGCTTCATCTGTATTTATGGCTGCTCCCCATCACCCACATCACTGCATAAACTCTACCTTCTGTCAGATCAGTGGTTTCATTAGATTTTTATAGGAGCGCAAACCCTACTGTAAACTGCGCCTGTGAGGGATCTAGGTTGTGCTGCTTATGAGAATCTAATAACTGATGATCTGAAATGGAGCTGAGATGGTGATTCACCACAGATACAGATTATCATTAGCAGAGAAGTTTGACTGCACAATAAATGTAATGCCCTTGAGTCATCCTGAAACTATCCCCAACCCTGGTCCGTGGAAAAATTATCTTCCAGGAAACTGGTTCCTGGTGCCAAAAAGGTTGGGGACCATTGCTCTAGACTATAAAACAAAATTTCCAAAAGTGAAATTTCATGACACTTTATTTCTAAAGTATTTAATGGTCCCACAAAATAAATTCCAACTTCCTTAGCATGTATTCCTCACAAAGCCCCTCATGATTTAGCTGTTACACATCTAGGCAGCCTTGGATCCCAATATTTACACACTCATTCCTACACTCCCAGAATGCTGAACCTCCAGCAGTTCCCTGAGCTTACCTGGTTCTGTTCCATTCCTTGACCCCTATAGCAGCAGTGTCCCCTCAGCACTCACCTTTTCTGTGAACACCAGACTGCTGGCTTTCACCCGCAACTCTTTGTCCGAGAGCTTCTCTGGTGGCCAGAGCCTGTGGGGCCCACACCTACGGGAAATCTAAAATGGTGGGGAATTAACGTCCCCTTGGAGCAGCTCTCAACCACAGAATGACTGGAGTTCATAAATAACTGGAGTTCATAAATTCCACACTGTTTCCCAGGGTTCTCCCAAGGGACTGAGACTGAGTTGCTCACAGAAATAACCTGCTAGAAAATATGCCTTACAGTCACCCTTTGCTTCCCTGTCTGGCTTCCCAATCCCCTGCTAGCGCTTCCTCCCAAATAACTGCTTGTACTCAACTCTGTCTCACAGTCCGCTTCTGAAGCGAATCCCATCTGAGACAGTCCCCTTTACACATATGGTTCCTACTTCTGGAGAATATGCTTCCTTTCCTCCTTATCCACGTGGGAATTCCCAAATATCTTTTAAGGCAAAACCTCTCGAAATCTAATATCATACAAATCACCAGAGATCTTATTCAAATACAGATTCTGATTTGGGATATGCAGAGTGGGATCTGAGATCCTGTAGTTATGACAAGCTCCCAGACAAAGCCAATACCCCTGGTCTGAAAACCACACTTTCAGCAGCAAATATTTAAGACATAGCTCAAGAACCTTCTCCTTTGGAAGTCTTCCAAAGAATTGCCTTACTCCTGTCCTGGCAATTAATTTTTCTGTTATTCTTCTGTTTATTACAGTGTATGATAATTCTTTGTTTACAGGTCTGTCTCTCCATTGAGTTTGTTCCTTAAGAAGAGAATCATCTTTTTCTTATCTGTGCATCCACAATAACTAGCATATTGCCAAACATATTACCCATACCTAATAAGCAATTGTGAACCCACAGAATCAATGAACACATTATAATTTTATGGCATGCTTAACCAAAATTTTTATGTTTACACATATTGTTCTCTGACATATTCACTGATTCAGTCAAGTGTGTTTTAAATATAAGCTATATAAATTCTTCAGCTTTCTAGTTTATCTTCCATATTAAATCATAGACTTCAGGACTTCCGTACAATGGAACAGGTTGTAGAATTTCTGCTGTAGGGATATTTAATAAGATATGTAAACATTTGCCCAAAATGTTTTAGTTAACTCCCACCTATAGGTCAGGGGAAATACCAAACAATCACTGGAATCCCTGCTTTGTATTCATATTTAAAATGTGTGGACGAATGTGCAAGTTAGTCATTCATTGAGTTTAGGAAAGTAGAGGAGGTGGTGGCAGTGTGTGTGTGCGTGTGTGAGAGAGAGAGAGTGAAAGAGAGAAAGAGAGAAAAATTGGGGGATGAGGGAATACATAAAAGCAGAAATCACAGGAACCGCACAGAAGGAAGTACTTTATGGATTGCTCTCCTTTATCTGCCAGAAATTGCTTGCAAATGCCATTGCCCTCGGAATCTCAGAATTCAACTTGTCATTCATTCTAGCTGCTTCCTCCTTAAGAAAAATTCACTGTAAGGTGGTGAAACTAAATCTATCAAGGGAATAGCCTATATGGTATCCTTAGATGGACAACTAATGGAAATAGCATCTGATCTTTCTACTTTAAGATGCAAGAACAGAAACTAGGGTGTTTTCAGCATATCAAGTTCTGAATTAGATAATAGCCCTGATAATGGACAAAAGTAAAGTGATATGTGAAGCCCACAGCAGTGTTTGCTGGAAGTCAGCTCCTATCTCATTCCAACCTCATTCTCTTACCATTAGAAATCAACCTTGAGTGTGCGAAAAAAATGTTCTCATTGACAAAGAAAATGGCAACTGGAAGCCCTTGACACATGATTAACTAGAACAGAACTCAAATAATGTTTTGAATTTTATTTGTATCTATTACATTGTATCGTGACTCTTACTGTCTACATCCATGTTTCCAATTAGGTTAGTCAAGTCCTTGAAGGCAGGAATTCTTTTAATTCATCTTTTTATATCCAGAATATTGCCTAACCTATTGTACCTATTCAATTAATCACTACCGAGTTAATGAATCAATGAATGAATGTATCACTGAATGAATTATGGCCAAATCACAACTGTTAAAGCAACACTAAACAGTGCATTAAAGCTTGGGGAGTCCAGAGAGCTAGGGAGAAGTCACAGTCAGTTTCTCAAAGATTTTGCTAGTTCAAAAAGGCATATTTAACATTAAAACAATGAAAAGCTAACATGTCAAATCCCCTAGGATGTCTCTAAACAAAGACAGACAGTAACAAGGGTTCGTGAGAATGTAGAGAACTAGAGCTTTCATCTATGGCTGGCAGGAATATGAAATGTTACATTCACTTTGAAATACAGTTTGGCAGTGTCTTAAAAAGTTAAATATACAATCACCACATAACCCAGCAATTCTACTCTTTGCTGTATACTCAAGAGCAATGAAAACATTTGTCTGCACAAAAACTGGTGCATAAATGTTCAGAGCAGCATCATTCATAATACCCCGAAATTGGAAATTATTCAAATGTCTATGATACTGTGCTTTAATTCTCCATTTGATCCTAGACAATGAAAAGAATAGACTACTGATAGGTGCTATACCACATACAATATTTACAAAATGTAAATTTTTCTAATAGAACTGTTGTTACTCACTATTTCTTATCTTGAGAATTTCTGTAGAATGCCTTAACTATCCATTGAACACCTCCCACACAATCTTGCTATTGCTTATAGTTCTAGTTTTAGCCTTTAAAAAACAAAAAAAGTATTCATATTTGTCTAATCACTATTCAAGTAATTTACCAATGCATGTTATCAAATTGGAGTTCAACTCAGAAATTCTTATACACTTCCCCTTCACACTGAGTTCATTATCTTATTGCTAAAACACAAACCTTAATAGTTGTTTTACTTCAATTCTGTAGACTATGAATTTTATTAATCTTTTTGTGTGTAAAAAATGTCTTTATTTTGCCATCACACTCAAATAACAGTGTTGGTGAAGATGTGGAGAAATTGGAACTTTGGACACTGTTGGTGGAAATATAAAATGATGTAGCAACTGTGAAAAACAGTATGGCAGTTTCTTAGAAAATTAAAAATAGAATTACCATATTATCCAGCAATTCCATTTCCAGGTATATAACTAAAAGAATTGAAAGTAGGGTTTCAGAGAGATATTTGTGTAAGAGCATTATTCACAATAATCAAAAGGTAGAAATCACCAAAATGTCCATTGATGGGTGAATGGATTAAAAAATGTGCTATATACATACAATGGGATATTATTCAGCCTTAAAATGTAAGGAAATTCTGATGCTTGCTACAACGTGGATGACCCTTGAAGATATTATGCTACTTCAAATAAGCCAGTCATGAAAAAATATTAATAAATACTGTATGATTCCACTTACATGAGGTACTTAGAGTCATCAAATTCATAGAGTTAAAAAGTAGAATGGTGGTTGCCAATGGGGCTGAGAGGAGGAGGGAACGGGCAGTTCTTATTTAATAGGTGTAGAGTTTCAGTTTTGCAAGATTTACAAAGTTTTGGAGATTGGTTGCACAACAGTGTGAATACACTTAACATCACTATATACTTAAATGATTAACTGAACACTTAAAATGATTAAGATGGTAAATTATATGTTATGTATATTTTGCCACAATCAAAAACAAAAATAACTGAGGAAAAAAAAAGAGTGAAGATGACTGAAGCCATGTGGCAGTAGATTGAGGACCAAAAATGGGAAATGAAAATTAGAGATAGTGTGTGAAAATCTATTCTTTCAGAAATGTGGTTGAGGGAGACTTTCTGAGGATAAAAGCATTGAAGGGAAATGCAAAGTTAAAGATCAACCTATCCAACCACCTAAAATTTAACACATTTTAAGATCAAAACCTCCTATAAATTGAAAAAGCAAGTATCAAATGAAGAATGATATTTGTTTTAAAAAAGGTACCCTACAAAGCAGTAATATCCTTGATAGTTAAATAACTAATGATTATAGATAACATTTATGGAGCAATACAATGTGCCAGGTACTGTTGTAAGCACTTAACGTATTTTAACCATTACTCCTCATAAAATGTTTTCCTAAATTTCTCCCACCCCAAACCTTGTCATGAATCTGCCATCACGGTGAGAAGAAAACTAGTCTGAGGTCAATAATTCAGGACCCCCTAACGCCCTCCCATACTGAAAGATCTCCCCTAGGCATCCATGTAATGTTTAAAGTTTCAGAAATAGAAATTGATTGATTTCATTTTCAGAAATTCTTATTAGGATGCAAATATTGTATCATGATTAACTATTAAAGTCATTAATAAATTAGTGTGGATTAGCTTGTCAGTTTGCTGAGAAGAATTAGGTGATGCGGTAGTGAGGCAGGAACGTTTGGAAGGAGAAACTCCCTCAGAACGGCAGCCACAATCAGAATAGCCCAGTGGGAGAACTCAGGCAATTAGAAGTACTGGTACTGGGACAAGGAAACACCTGGGACAGGAGAAGATGGGACAGATGGCAGACAGAAAGGCACTGAGGACAAGCTTTACATAATTGCATGAAAAAAAGTCGTCTTCCTTAAAGTCAGGACGATATCTTCAATAAGGACTATTCATCACATAGCTCTTACTGTTGGCCCTTATTGGCAATAGCTGCTCAGAAATCAGACTTTGAAAAAACCAAAAACCTTTATTTCAGCCTTCTCACTGATGCAGGAAAAAACAAATCAGGGAAGCATCGCTCTTCTACCACTTGTAACTTCTATGCAATTCAGTCAAAAGCTAACAGGTGTCATTAAAACTGTAAAAACAGAAATATCAACATGTTTAAAGCAGGGATATTATCCCTATCTCCAGTTCCCACCTCAGGAAACTATGCCAGGATTTTCTATCTGTGAGTGGATATTTAAAGATAGCCTGCTGAAGAGCTCAATAGCACTAAATCATATTGACTCAACGATCTGAGGAATTTTCCTAAAATGCTTAAAATAAATCTTCGTATGTCTTCAGGTAGTCCTCTAAATACCCCTGAAAATAAGTGACATTTTCTTCTGAACTTTCAAACAAAAGAAATTAGAAAACTTAAATGTCCTTTGTTGTTGTTTTTTTTTATCAGAAAGCTAGCCCTAGACTGTATGCCCACAATTGTCTATTTTTTCATTTGTGTGCCTTGTCTCTTCCATTTCATTATACATTCCTCAAGGACAGGAGCTGTGTCCTTTTATAGCTCCCAGGAGTACATAGTGGACACTCATTAAATGGCATTGACTGACTGGCTTTCTGACACCACACAAAGGCAGAACAAAAATAATTGACATCATACCTACAGAAAAGGATTAAGAAGACACAAAATTGACATTTCCCACTGCTGATACCTACCCTGTATCATTTACACATTAAGTAGAATTTGTATCTTTAAGGTGGCTCTACAAATCCCAAATACCATTCTTTTTAAAAAATCACTTGAGTATGGCCAGTAAGCACTGTATTGACCTGGATAAGATGTGGCCAAATTTAGACCTGATAGATGGATCTGAATGTTGTTAAATATTTGATGTTTTGTTTCCAAATTTCAAAGGCAAACACTTCACATAGAGCCTTTGCAAATGTTTTTCTCTGCTTACCTATGTGAGTTAACAGGAATCTTTCTGTGGATTTATCTTCCTTTGGGCATTTTAGCATTATTGAAGAAGAATATGCATGTGTTGCTATGATCAAGTATAATTCCCTTTTGTAGGTTGAATAATCAGGAGAACCAAGGCCATTTCTTTTCTATTTCTGTATCTTTTACTCTGTGGATGCTTCATGATTATGAATCATAATGATGAAGTCTTATTTGATCATGTTTATATCCATTTATATTTTGAACTGATGATGCCCATTTGTCTTTCTTACTCAGTGATGAAAAAATAGTTGATTGAAAGCAAGTGCGTAAGGATGCTTGATTTGCATATTATCTGAATGCCATCAGTGTTATTTCACTTCCCTCTCCAAGGATCCTCCCTCAGTGACAGGAAAGAGTTTGAGAGAAGTTCCTGCTGAGCAGCATTTCTGAATCAGGAGCCAATAATATCTACAAATAGTCAGGTCATTTGAATCCTGTAAGGAAATCACTGTGGGACTATATCTAACAAGCATCTGAAATTCTGATTTAAAATCCTGGTTCTGAAGGAATTCCAGCTCTTCAGAAAGACACTCTACAAGAAAGCAAAAGTCTAATTCAGATGTGGGAGCTACTTGCCAGGGGTAACCTCAACTGAAAAGATAAGAGATTATATGTAAACTACCTGTAAATCTCAAAAAGTACAACAAACTATAACTTTCCTAGTGGGAAAAAGATTCCTTTCGCCTTTAAGAGTGAAAAAATGACTCCTTTTGCTGGTAAGAAATCCTTGTGGAAGTTCATGTTGTTGATATCAAATGAAACTGTAATCTGTTTGTGGCAAGACAAAAATCAACAAGCGTTCAGAGGGAACGCTTGTTCAGGTCTTCCTGGAGAATAAAAAGGCTAAAACAGAAGCCCCAAATCCTCTTTTATTTGTATCTATTAGCCTCCCAAAGAATAGCTCATACACCGTTGAGTAAGAGGAATATTCCTTCTTTCTCAAACGAAAGTTGTTGGGCACAGAGCTAGGAGCTAATGTTTCACTGGTGAATGAGATAGTCTGATTCTTGCCTTCCTGAGCTTATCTATGGATTGGAAGGGATGACGGACTTCAAGGATGCTGTGACCACCTAGCCTCCTCTTTCGTGTGAGATCCATGAAGACTTGCTAAAAAAAAAATATGTTTGACGTATGACCTGAAAGATGGGCTAAAACAGGAAAGAAGAGTGTTTAAGAAGGGGTTAATAGCACACGTGAAGTGATCACAAAGGCAAAAATATTAAAGGCAGTTTTTATATCAAACTAACCTAACATTGACTCTTGCTTGGAGATACCTTCTCCTCACCCACCACCCTACCATCCCCACTTGATATACGTCATAAAGTATTCTAAGCACTTTACAAAGACTAACTCGTTTCGTCCTCAAAACAAACCTGTGACTTAAGAACTATCTATCATGATTTTTTCATATGGGAAAACCAAGGCATACAAAGGTTAAGCAACTTGTTCATAAGTCAGAACAAGTGAAGGTAGAAACAGGTATTCAGTCCTACACAATCTGCTTCTAGTTCTCTGCTCTTAACCACTCTGGTAAACAATCTCTCTACCTACTTTCAAGATAAGGATTAGTGGGTTTGAGCCTCAGCCTAAAAATCGAGATCTGATTGAGTAGTAACTGAACATACTTAAGGATTATGAATAAATTAGTTAATTACACATATTTTTAAAAGAAAGTTCTACCAGCTAGTTCACTGTTAGATATTCTAGGTCCAAAAGCATAATAATATGTGCATTCCACTTATGAGCTTATTCAGTTCTCATGAAAACAACACTATAAGGTAGGCACTATGGTCTTCACTTTACAGACTTTAAAAATGGAGAATCAAAGAGACTGAGAAATCATCCAATGATTACACTTTTGTAGGTAGTATAATCAAACCAGATTAGCCTTCACATTAAAATCTATATTTCTTTTTCTGTTACAGTTATTATAAACTAACCAAAAAAGTTTATGTGTTAATTAGACCTTTAAGAATGATCATTGTATTTTATAGATTCTGAAAAATAGCTCATCCTTTGAAATTGTAGAAATGATACAAGCATGAGGAAACAGAAACAGGACATACTTTCCTACAGCTCTGACTTCAATCCATGTCAGAATTTACGCTTCTGCAATTCAAATTGCAGAGGTGCCAAGAAAAAGGGAACCTTTTCAAATAAGGGTTAAAAAAAGCTACCTGAGGAACTAAGAAAAACAGGTGGAAGGGCTTATAAGAGAAGAGTCTACAAATGGATATAAGAGTTGTAGACACTGATATGAGCTTATGGGAAGAAGATAAACCCCGAGAGAGAGGAACTCTGAAGGGTGAATCAATATCCCTATACCAACCAGAGGAAGCATGTTTAAAACCCTTAGAAATGAGAAAAGGCAATATATGGCTAATACTTATATAAACATTTTAGGAGATGTGTCCTATATAAACCCTATGAAAAAAATAAAAAATAAAAAGCTTATAGGCAAATCCCTGATGAATGGCTTGGTGCTGTTCTTGTGGTAGTGAGTTTCTCTCTCTCTCTCTCTCTTTCTCTCTCTCTCTGACTTTCTCTCTGACTCTCTCTCTTTCTCTCAGGAGTCTGGATTAGTTCTCTCCAGAATGGATTATTTCCCTCGAGAGTGGGTTGTTATAAAGCCATGATTTCTTCTCTTGGCATATGTCTGCTTTCCCTTTGACCTTCTCTGCCATGTTGTGAAGCAGCATGAAATCCCTCACCAGAAGCCAGGGCCACACCCTCGAACTTCTCAGTCTGCAGAACTGTGAGTTAAATAAGCCTCATTTCTTTCTAAATTATCCAGTCTCAGGTATTCTTTTATAACAATACAAAATAGACAAAGACACTTGTAGAAAAAAAGTCTTTTATTTATTTTTTTAATTTTAGAAATTTAAAAATGTGTTAATGCATTTATTTAACTACTAACATTTTGGCATATTTATTTTTTAAGAGAAAATGCTCCATTATTTGCATAAAATTGATTTATATTTACAATAAAAGGTTAAATAATGCTGAAAAACATTAAAGTTAAAAAATGATTCTAAATTTTATTACACAGAAATGACTATGTTAATTATTTGGGGATGTCAAGTTGTCATTTGATATATATATACAAATACTTCATAAAAAGACAAATAGAATGAGAGAACATCTTTTGTGAAAATGAAGTAATACATAGATGATGGTTTAATGAAACATATTAAATTTAATTTTTATTTAAATGAAATAATAGAAGTGAAACAGAAAGAATTGTTGAACTGCAAACAAGTGGTTTTTCACCACACAGAAAATATTATTTCTTTAGTATTTCTCCAAAGTTAAAAGAGAGAATAAGATTGAAAAAAAATAATGAGGTTGCAGTTGTGGCTTTTATACTCATGTTTCATTTAAGATATTCTCTGTTACTTTCCACTTTGTAACATGAGGACTTTTTTTTTGTAGAGTCTTAGCTACTGGGGAGGCTGAGGCAGGAGTTCAAGGTTATGGTGAGCTATGATCACGCTACTGCACTCCAGCCTGGGTAACAAAGTAAGACTTTGTCTCTAAAAAACAACAACAACAAAAAGTTTTTAAAAAGTTAACAAAAATAGAATGCCAGAAATAAATCAAAATAAATCAGTAATGGCAATCAATAAAGATGGGCTGCTCTCCAGTTAAGAAGATTAACATTTTTTAAACTATTTTTTAATCAGCTATATTGTATATGAGGGAGAGCACTAAAAATAAGGACACGTTGGAAAAGGTATTCTATGTAATGCTAACTGAAGTAAGCTATTGTTATCATATTAACATTTTAATGCACAACGGTTTTAGAAATAAAGTTAGTCTGTGTTTTAATAATGTATTTTCAATTCAAAGGCAGACATAATAATTCCAAACTTAAAATATATACTGCAAATATTAACTAAATTCAAGTGGAAATTGACAAATTTGCTGTCACCTCTGTCAATAATTATTAGGTCAAAATCTCTGTAAGGACAAAGAAAATTGGAACAGCACAAAAACTTATGTGTACGTGTGTGTGCACATATCGTTGGGGAAATATAATTTAAAAACAAAATCTTCTCTCAACCGAAAAATCCTCTTCACAAAACAAATAGAGAAAGAAAAGAATTGTATTATTGAATAAACGTTAAACCAGAATGTGATGTACATCACTGGCAATCCGCTAAGAGTTTGCAAAGACAAAGAAACCCCACCTTTATATAGACAGATAGACACAAATCATTGCATACATGTTTTCAGGATAATAACTAGTCTTCTAGTAAAAGGACTTGACAGCACCATCAGTCACTTTACCTGGTTAGGTGAGGTGACCATCTGCTTTACTTAATTGCCTTGATGAGGGCTGGGACAGGCAAGAGACACTTCTTTTATCTTTTTGACAAAACACGGCTTTGCAAACTGGAACAAGATACTCACTGAAGTTAGGCTCCTACCCAGCAGGAAATAGGAGATAAGGATACTATTTCCCTTGATGTTTACATTTCAAAGAGATGGTTCCCGGTCCAGGAGAAAGGCACTCTTAAAGCTGACAAAAGCCTTATCTAGTCTCCAAAGGATTTATATATATTTCAAACAAATGGGAAAGTACTTAAAGTTTTAATTAATTAATTAAATTTTCTAAGGTTAATAATGTAAGAAAAAGGAGGGGAAGTAAATCTCTTCCCTTATTTTCAGCTGGGAGAATTAATCCTTTTATTTTTAGATTGTATCTGTCCTTATAGTGTACAATATTGTGACCAACAATTAAAGAATAACTCATACTTTTTAAGAAACATGGACTAATTATTTTTTAAAATTGATCTTGCATCAGGCAAGTAAATGTCAACAAATTTCAAAAGATTGTTGTAGACCAGGCACAGTGGCTCAAGCCTGTAATCCTAGCACTGTGGGAGGCCAAGGCAGACGATGACTTGAGGCCAGGAGTTCTAGACCAGCCTGAGAAAGGAGACTCTGTCTCTACAAAAAATAGAAAAATTAGCTGGGTGTGGTGGCATGCACCTTTAGTCCCACCTACTCAGGAGGCTGAGGCAGGAGAATTGCTTGAGCATAGGAGTTAGAGGTTACAGTGAGCTATGATGACACCACTGCACTCTAGCCCAGGTGACGGAGCAAGTCCCTGTCTCAAAAAAACAAAAAACAAAAAAATGTTATTATCCAGTCCACTATCTCTGATAAAATTTCAATTCAGATAGAAATCAAGAATCCACACATTAAAAAAATTAAACCTAATGTCTAAATAACTAACAGGTCAAGAAAAGAAGTTTTTTTGGAAGTTTTAAAATACTATATATCGAAACTTGTAAAGTTAAGATACTTTTGGGTCAAAAATTTATAGCCTCAAAAATGTTTATGTTATAAAGATGTAATCCTAAAAATAAATAAGCTAACTACCCAATTTAAGAAACTAGAAAAAAGAACTGAGTAAAGCCAAAGGGAATGACAAATGAAAATAATAAACATAAAAACCAAACAATGAACTATAGGACAAAGATACAATAGAGAATACCAACAAAACAAAAAAATTATTTAAGAACACTAATAAAATTGACAAAATTCTGGGATTCTGGGACAATTTTAAAAAGAGAAGACACAAATAAACATTATTAATAATGAAAAGTATACATATTTTCAGATGTTGTAGAGATGAAATATATAATAAACTAATATCAACAACTTTATACCAATAAATTTTTTAATTTTTTTTATTTCAGCATATTACAGGGGTGAAAATTTCTAGGTTACATATACTGCCTTTGCCCCACGCAAGTCAGAGCTTCAAGCGTGTCCATCCCCCAATGGTGCGCACCACACCCATTAAGTGTGAATCTACCCATCCCCCCTCCCCACTCCCATCTGCCCGACACCTGATGAATGTTATTACTGTATGTGCACTTATGTGTTAATCAATTAATATCAATTTGATGGTGAATATAACAATAAATTTTAAAACTGAAATGAAATGGGACAAGTTTTAGAAACATCTAACTGACCAAAAATTGATGCAAAAAGAAATAAAAAACTTCAATAATTCTATTACTATTCAGTAAGTGGAATCAGAAGTCAAAACTCATCCCATAAAGAGAATATGGGAAATTATTTAACCAACAAATTCTATGAGGTTACATAATTTTCATCTTGTAAAATCATTATAGAAATAGAAAAAAAAAAAACCTGACCAAATTCATTTTATGAGACTAGTATAACCTTTGTATCAATTTGACAAGGAGAGTACAAGAAAGAAAAAGGACAGTCATGATAAAAGGTACAAAATAAAGCATTAGCAAACTGAATCCAACAATATGTGAAAAGAATAATCCATCATGATAAAAATGAGCTTCTCCCAGAAATGTAAAGTTATTATATTAATTAATGTAATTCACCACATGAATGGATTACAGCAGGAAAATATCATATGATTATTTCAATTGATCAGGAAAAGTCTTCAAAGACATGCAACATTTATCCATTAAAAAACAAAACAAAAAATCTTACTAATTTTCAGAACAAATAAAACTAAGCCAACCATTTCACATTCACTAGACTGCAGAAAACTTAAAGCCAGAGAATATTAAGTGCAGGCAACAATATCTAGCATTTGCACATTGCAAATGGGACTGAAGTTTGACATCATGTCATGATGTTAAAGAAGCACCTACCTTACCACTTAGTAATCCCACTCCCAGTACATATCCTAGAGAAATTGATGAACAAATTCACCAGAATACAGGTAGAGAATATGTACAGCAATATTTCTGATAATAAGAAAAAAATGAAATCCATCTATATATTCATCAATTGTAGTAGAATAAACGTCGGATGAAGTTTTGGTATATTCTGACATGAAATACTCTACAGCAGTAAAAAGTGAATGAACTGTCACCAACATACATTAAAATAGATGAGTCTCAGAGACATAATGTTGCACAGAAAAGCAAATCACATACAAATACATATAGAGTGATTCTATTTATACAAATTTCAAAAACATGTAAAATCAAACATTATTTAGAAGTACAAACATGTAAGATAGAAGTGTAGAATTAAGGAAGGTCACTCAAGGAAATTCAAATGTACCAATAATGTTCTATTTCTTAAATTGGTTAGTGATACATAAGTATTTGTCTTGTTGGTATTCTTTTTACCTTACTCAAATATTATTAATCTCTTTTTAGCTATTCAATATTTAATAAATCAATTAAAACATATGAAGTGAAAACAATAAGAAAATAAGTTTATTCCCTGTTCCAATGTGACATAATTGCAAGTCAGTATCAGAAAGCTGATACTGAGATTTTCTTCTTCATGTCAAGTGGCTCCTGAAGAATTCAGTTCTGCACAACACACAATTTGTAGGCATAAAGATGAGATGGCTGCAGAGTATGCACAATTTATTGTCCTTTGAAGATCAATGTGCTACTTAACCCCTTTGTTAAGTAACAAAAAGATGCACAAGCAATAGTTTGTACCTTCCCAAATGTCCTGTCGGTCTGGTTCACTTTTGCTAATATTTCTATCTTATGTAACTCAGTCTGTACAAACATATTTCTCATCTTTTTTTCCTCTACCTTAAATGCTCGAGGACATAATGGAGAAAAATGAGGAAATTCATCTTCAAATCAATATATAATTCTAAAAAACAACCTGAAAATATTGCAGGAGTCTCCTATATTTCATGTTTCTGGCAAATGTTCTGCTTCTATATTTTTGTGCAGCAATATTTAAAGATTTGGGACATGTGAGTCATAAAATGAGGAATCAGCCACCCAAAGAAATTTATTTTTAATCATTCAAATTAACACAATAATTTTATTATTATTAAAGCAATAAGCACATGTAACACAAAGCTTTCACCTAAGTCATATAATCTATAAGAGAATAGCACCTTTTTGCTAAAATACAGTTTTATGTTTTAACATAGTGTTAATAGAGTGATCATTAGGCTTTCACCAATAAATTAATCCCATTTAAAATATGGTCTACATCTTGGGTGTTTTTTTATATTTTCAATATAAATATCAGTGTAAAATATTCTGTGTAGTACCAGTTTGGGGGGTCCTCAGAGTTTAGAGTGATTTGCTTTTAAGTCCTAACAAATTTTTTCAGGGTTCATCCATTTCTAAGATATCCCTCAAAATTTTGAAAACTCTTGGGAGCCTTCAAGTGAAGAGCATGGTGACAATCACAGTGGATGGCATACAGAAGGAAAGGAATCACTCCATACCACTTTAGTAAAGGAGGTAACTCATTACATTTTTAAAAGTTAAATGATAATATAAAGTAACAAAGCAAAGCTGTCACAATGATTAGACAATTATTCTTAGGAGTGGAAAGGGAACAGATTATTGTGGATTTGGCTGATCTGGGAAGGCTTAATGGAAGACGAGACATGAAAGCTGGATATAAAAGAATGGGTACAAAATGGATAAATAGGAAAGAGTGGGGGTGGGGGAGAAGACCACCATTATGAAGACTGGTTAACAGGCTATTATAATATCCCAATAAAAAATGATAAGCTCTCTGAAGAGAGAACGATTGAAAATTAGAGCAGAAAGAGGGAATAGTGAAAAATGAGTTTAGCATATCAAGCCCTGCTGTCTTGGAGAAATTCAGTACTACAATTAACAGATAAAAAACAGTCCAATAGGGAAGATTATCTGTTTCTGTTAATAATACTATAATTTTCATAAATGAGTTTTGAAAGAAAAATAATTTCAGATATGTCAAGTTTGGGGTGGCAGTGGATCAGATAAGTCAATGTATCCAACAGGAAAATGGAGATGTGGGAACACCGAAAAGTTGGAAGGTGAAAGGTAGAAGAATTGAATCTGGGAGCCATCTGCATACTGGCTAGCTTGGATAATTGTCTAGGGGTGGTGATATTATCCAAGATAGAAAGTGCACAGTAAGAAGCAGTCTCAGGAGTATGTCATTCAGGGTTTGGTGTAGAAAATAGAATTCACAGATGAGGAACTACTGTCTCCATCCCAAGGTAAGGACGGTGCTGCCAATATCCCATCTGGGGCATTGATGGTGGCTTTCAGCACTCTTGTCTGAGGCAGCTGCTTTTCTGTCCGCAGCATTATAGAAAAGAATTACCTTCAACTTCCCAATAGTTCATGAGTGCATTTCATTGGAAGAACCTCAATCAAATTCAGGACTCTAGCCATAAAGGAGTCTTTAAAATGTAGTGCTTAGGCTAGTAGCTTCTATAATATCATGTGAATGGGAAGAGAGTGATGGAACATATGAAGGGGATAGAAATGGATGCTGATTGCAAGTGGACAGTGTATCTAGCCTAAGGGGTAAAGATAAATTTAGCTTTATTTGTGCTGAACTTGAGGTCCCAATGAGACATCAAAGTGGAGAAATTTAATATCCCTTAGGTAATTAAAAATAATATTCTAGGACCTTTCAGAGAGATCTGGACTGAGTATCAACATTCAGATGACATTGAAGCCATGGAACTAGCTGAGATTGTTTAGGGAGAGGATTTAGACCATATGAAATTTCAAATCCTCATCCGATGACCACCAGCATTTATAAAGAAAGCCTACATTTAAAAGGCAGGAGGAAAGAGAGGCATCAAAGAAATTTACTCCATATCAGGCTTTAGTAGCACAACATTTCTGACAAATAATTTCCAAGCACTACACTTAAAATACTGTGGATCAACCCTATAAAGTGAATTGAAAGAATGGCATGTGAAGGTGTAAGTGATTTGAAACAGGAAGAACTGAGTAGAACTGAGAACCAGTTAAAATATAGGAATGTATACAATTTCCTCATGTGAAGTTGTGTGTGCCATGCATGTGTACATGTTTTAATTGATTTACCTGAAAATTAATATTGAGCTCTAATAAGATTTTTATTTCTAAAGGTTGATATTGTTATACTACCTTTAAACTTGAAGGAGAGGTATAACATAAGCCTAAATACTGTTTTTTTGATACCTTTACACTTAGACCAATTTCATAACTCAGTTATTTTTTGAAAAAGTATTTCAACATGATGAGCACTTATACTATTCAAGTAGTATTAGGCATTATGTGATATCCAAAAATAAATAAGACATTATCCCTGCCCTCATATGAATCAAAATTTATTAAATTAAGATGTAATTTCCTTGGAGTTGTGCATAGTATTCAGAGTGATTTTTTATTTTTCATTTTTGTTATTTTTAAAAAGGCTAAAGCCTCATTCTAGTGAGGAAACAGATGCCACAAAGATTTTACAATTCAAACTGTTTTTACAGCAATTTATATTTCTCTTTGTATTTGAGTCTATTGAGATTGCAATTTTACTTTAAATTCTGTCTTTTTTTAGTAAGTATATTCTTCCTATTTCTTTAACAATTGCCTGAAAAGTGTTTGCTTGACTCTTCTGTTAATTCAAATCAAAATCTGTTCATAAGCTTTATAAGAATATATATATAACAAAATATACTATCTGCACATAGTCAAATATGCCCATAGAATTTGAAATCTAACACTTGTTAATGGTTAATAAACAAATTCATCAATCAAGTTTTCATTTACACTTTCATTGTGAATGGTAATTATTTGTTTCTCAAGTCAGAAGTTTCTGCTTAATCAGGATTATTAGTGGTAATGACTAAATTAAAATGTGTTTGAAATTGCACAGTGCCTATATTAGACAGCAAATCAGACATGAACAACATTTTCACATGGTAATATCAGTTGTCTTGGGACATAAGGATTTCTAACCCTCAAAAAAGTCAGAAATTTACTTTTTCAATACCTGTTCTGTGTGTGCATGTGTGTGAGCTATGTGTGTATGTATGCAAGACCCCATTAGTAAACCAAATACATCTACAATATTGTAAATATTTAGGCACTCTACATCTACACAAGCTTGGAATGTTTTTGCATAGAGCTTATTATTTTGACTCATTTTTAGAATCAGACATTTAAGTTTGCCCTATTGATTTTTCATTAATTCCCAAAGTGATGCCACAGAAATACAAAATATCATCTATGAATACTATAAAAACCTCTTTGCACATAAACTGGAAAATGTGGAGGAAATGGACAAATTCTTAGAAACACACAGTCTCCCTAGGCTCAATCAGGAAGAAATAGAATTCCTGAACAGACCAATATCAAGTGCCAAAATTTAAAAAGCAATAAAAAACCTTCCTAAAAAGAAAAGTCCTGGACGAGATGATTTCACACCCTAATTTTACCAGACCTACAAAGAAGAACTGATGCCTACCCTGCAGAAATTATTCCACAACATGGAGAAGGAAGAATCCTCCCCAACACATTTTATGAAGCCAACATCACCCTGATACCAAAACCAGGAAAGGATGCAACAAAAAAAGAAAACTACAGACCAATATCCCTTATGAATATACATGCAAAAATTCTCAACAAAATCCTAGCAAACCGAATTCAGGTGCTTATCAAAAATACAATCCATCACAACCAAAGGGGCTTCATTCCAGAGATGCAGGATGGTTCAACATATGCAAATCTATAAATGTAATTCATACATAAATAAAAGTAAAAATAAAAACCATTTGATCCTCTCAATAGATACAGAAAAAGCATTTGACAAAATTCAACACCCTTTTATGATAAGAACGCTTAACAAAATAAGCATAGAGAGGACTTACCTAAAAATGATACAAGCCATATATGACAAACCCACAGCCAAAATCATCATACTGAATGGGAAAAAACTGAAAGCATTCCCACTTAGAATGGGAACCAGACAAGATTACCCTCTATCACTGCTTGTATTCAACACAGTGCTGGAAGTCCTAGCCAGAGCAATTAGACAAGAGAAGCAAATCAAGGGCATCCAAATGGGGACAGAAGAGGTCAAACTATCTCTCTTTCCTGATGATATGATCTTATATCTAGAAAACCCCAAAGATTCTTCCATGAGACTACTGGAATTGATAAACAAATTCAGCAAAGTCTCAGGTTATAAAATCAATGTACAGAAATCAGTAGCATTCTTATATCCCAACAACTGTCAAACGAGAACCAAATCAAAGACTCACTACCCTTCACAACAGCAATAAAGAAAATAAAGTACCTAGGAATATATTTAACTAAGGAGGTAAAAGATCTCTACAGGGAGAACTATGAAATACTGAGGAAGGAAATAGTAGGGGACGTAAACAGGTGGAAAACAGACAACTACAGAATGGAGAAAATATTCACATGTTACGCATCTGATAAAGGGTTGATAACTAGAATCTATACAGAACTCAGGAAAATTAGCAAGAAAAAATAAAACAGCCCTATCAAAAAGTGGGCAAAGGACATGAACAGAAACTTTTCAAAAGAAGATAGACTAATGGCCCAAAAACATATGAAAAAATGCTCAACATCTCTAATCATCAGGGAAATGCAAATCAAAACCACAATGAGATATCACTTATCTCCAGTGAGAATGGCCTTTACCAAAAAGTCCCAAAACAATAAATGTTGGCGTGGATGTGGAGAAATAGGAACACATACCTAATGGGTGCGGTGAGCACTGTCTGGGGGATGGACATGCTTGAAGCTCTGACTCAGGTGGGGCAAGGGCAATATACGTAACCTAAACATTTGTACTCCCCGTAATATGCTGAAATAAAAAAAATAATTAAAAAGAAATCCTCAAAGTGGATTCTAAGCAATAAGAAATTATAAGCACAAAAATTACTGTTTTAAAGTTTTCATGCCTACTGGAGTAGTTAGCATTTGTTTGTATTTTGACGAGACTTCAGCAGGAAAAATTGTAGAGGTCCTGGGGACAGTTTGCTTGCATTTCACTACACAAGATTTCAGCATATCATCTGTAGCCACTGAAAGTGTGGACCAAAGGGACAGCCTCTGAGAAAGTCAGCCTAGGATACAGCCAAACCAAACCAAAACACCCACAGCAATATTATAGGTAAAAAATAGCAACACATATATGTGCTAATAATATATATCATGTGTGAAAATTTAAATATGAAAATTTAAAATTAAAATATGAAAAATATATTTTGAAATTATAGATTATTCTGTATCATTTACTTTTTTTATGTAACTACTATACTTTAAACAAAGCAATAATAGGAATAGTTAATAGGCAATAAAAACAACTAGGAGTTATTTATAGTAGGACAAATTAATTAAGTGTGCAAAATATATGTTGATATTTTTATAATGCTTCTGTCTTCAAATAAAACAATTATTTTAACTGTTTTAAACTTTATTGGATATTTAAATTTTGTAGGCTATATTACTATGTACTCAAGATATGTAAATGTGACTCTAAAAGGAGAATGTAAATATGACTAAACAGATATCACCTATATTTAATGAAAAAATATTGACATGCTTCTTTGTCTCAGGGTATTTTTATTCTTTCTAGTTTTCTTTCCAATAATACTTTTCCAGAATGACTCAGTGTTAAGGCATCATTCTTTTTCTTTACATAGTGGTGAAATTGAACACAGTCCAACATAAAATTCAGTTTGACTTGCAGCTCTTCTCTTATCAAGCCCACATTGCACTGACTCTTGGTGTCAGCCCAAAGTGATAGTATCAAGTTAAATACTTACAGTTTTACTCACTAGTAATAGCAAATTTTAAATCTGTAGAAATAAGTTTCCAGCTCTCCAAAAATTTCCATTACTGTGCATACGTGGGCCTGTTTTGGTAGACCAGTTCTTTGCCAATCAGGTCTGCTGCATCTATAAATTCATTATGATGACTATCTATGTCTAGAATGCTCATCATCGCTAAACTCCTCAAAGCACATTAGATGTCATCACAGGGTCACGAGGTTAATTTGTACTTGAGAATTTCAAGTTCAATTCCAAACAAGTCAGTTCTAGTAAAGAAATTGAAGTCATTTTTTTGGTTGGCTTCCTTGTTCACAACATTGAAGAACTGAAGTGCAGTTAGTTCATCCTTTCCTAGGCTCTTTATGTTCTCTAGGAAAATTATCAAACAATTTTGGAAAAAACTACACAAAAACTTCTCTTTTACCATAATCCTTTTTTCCATTTTCACCTTCAACATAATTTCAAATTAGAGAAATTCATTCTTCTTAACTCACATTTTGGAAATCTGATTTTATATCAAGTCAGTATTTTAAAATCTTTTCTATGGCCAACAACAATTATATTTATCTTGTAGGTATGTGTCTAAAGGAAGCTGTCTCCCTTAATTTCTTCAAAGTCAAATATCTCATTAAGTGCTTTTTTTACATTTTGAGGAAACTGAAAATTAACCCAAAATTTCTATTATGAATATTTCAATACCACAGGTACACCTTTTTAACAGTATTGTGTACAAGGTGTTCAGGACATTTAGCTGGTAAGATCTTCTTTATTATTTAGGAGGAGAAGTTTATAGACAGAATGGAATTTGCTAAAATTTATATTTGCACTGTCTATGGAATATGCAGATAAATGAGCAAAGTCTAATTTGTATTTGGACAAGATATCAACAATCTTTTGTTTTATGTTTTCTGAGGCTTTCCTAAAATCTTCATAGAAATCAAGAAGATGTTTTGGAACTCCATTCTGCAAATCAAAGTGCCTAAGAGCTAGGAGGGAATATTTTTCATTGCTGCAATTTGAGACATCACTTGATGTATTGTAGAAAGAATGAAAGTTAGTGAGATCTGACAGAATCAGCTCAATTATTTGTTATCAAAATTTCTTTTCTGAAGTTAGTTGCACGAAACATTCTGAGGTTAGTGGTACCCTCAGAAACTAGCTTTACACAGTTTCATAGAGTAATCAACTGAATGATACAGTAATGTATGTTCTTTCCTGTAGCATACGCAAGCTAATTCAGGCACTACTATTTTCGGCTAAGTATTGGTTTCTTTGGGGGAAATAAAATAACTTTTGATTGACTTACAAGTACTTGCCTGTCTCATCCTGACTCATGAAACTCATTCTTCATACAGAAGGTCCCCAAAGTATGATAGTTTGACTTATAATTTTGCAACTTTACAATTGTGTGAAAGTGATACCCATTCAATAGAAACTGTACTTCTCTCTCTAGGCAGCACAAGCAAGCTGCAACTCCCGGTCAGCCATGCAGTTTTGAGTTAGATATTTTCCATTTAAATGATGAGTTTATCAGGATACATTCCATTATAAGTTGAGGAACGTCTGTATATGCTTTTACATCTCCTTCTCTACCATGCCCAATCCCAAATTCTTTTCTGCATATTACACAGTCATATTTAGGGTATTTGCTCACCTGATTGAGTTGTAAGTGTCCTTCTATCTATCACTAAAACAATAGTCATTTAAACTTTGTTTTCATAATGTCTGTGTCACACTGGAACTGGCATTGTAATCATCCTCACATTCATTTTCTGAACCTTTCGAAAAATGGTCACTCTTAGAAAAAACAATAACAGTTCACAATCTTAAAAGTTAAGATAGTACTATCTTAATACACAGCACAACAATTAATCCACAGGCAAAATCAAAGACAGATTATTAACGCTCATTGCCACACACTTAAGTTACACAATTTCATTACATCCATTACTATGAACCATAAATCGTGATTTGTCAACATCAGTGATCAGGGAAAAAGGAGGGAAGAAAAAATAGCAATCACAGCTATAAAATGTAGGCAATCTGTGCTATATCCATTTGACACTAAAAACAATGTTGCTTCCAGCCGCTGATTTTTGGGCTACCATGTACATTTAGTACTTTCACCCCAACCTTCCGCACTCATCTGCCAAAACTGGAATTTTTCATATTCTAAGGAGGGGTTTCCTAGCACTTTCAATACTAAAACCTGGACAGTACCAAGAAGACTAGGACAATCGGTCACCTACTTAAAGAACCAGAGACACAGGAGCAGTTAGTCATATCTACACATCAAAACCATCTTGCATAAACTGACCAGTAACTAACTACCTGGTTATTTCAACAAAGGGTCATTTAGTCTGAGTGGTTGAGGTGTGTGAATATAAACTAAGCAATCATGTTTGGAAGACACTTTCATAGGGGCCTGATTCACTCTTGTAGGAACTAACCTGCCTTTGGCTCATGACCAGAATGGGATTTCTTCATAGACGCCCATAGAAGTTAAAGTGTTTGATAATTTGTCTCAATGACCAAATGTGATGGTTGAGGTTTTTATGCTGTGAAACCTGTAAACTCTAATAAGTTCAAAATATATCAATGGAACTTCTTTACTGCATTATAAGCTAGGTTTTCATCTCTCAGATCACAGGGACCATGTTTAGCTAGCTTGCTTGCCATTTTGGCAAGTTTAATAAAGCCACTAATAAAATGACCAGAGCAACTCTTGTACAACTTTGCATAACCACAGAAAATACATACACATACCTTCACATTTGAAAAGCAGCTTCACAGATAGGACTTCCCCATAGACTCAGAGTTTCTACTTAAGTCCTTTTAAAGATCTATAAACAAAAAACTAATAAGCTAGAAAACTTGGCTCTCAGAAACCTGTGCAGTTTGAATATTTAATGCTTACTGAGAGCTCTTCTTTTGGGATCCTGCTGAACTAAGAGAACTTCAGAACACCAAGTAATGAATGCTCCATCTTCTTGTATAATAATATATAGCTTGAACAAAGTGTTTTTTAACCAAGACCAGGGTAAAGGGTTATTATGTTTACTCTGAAAGGCAGTTGGATATCTAGTTTCAAACAGAAATTCAGACACTTTTATAGAACCCAGAATCCCAAGGCTCCGGTATGAAATGAACCCAGTCGTTGAACATAGCAGGTAAGTTCATTATTTAATTTCCTTCCTTCTGTGTACTTTGAAGAGAAAGTGCAATCTTGAGGGCTTTATATTTAAGACATAGCTATTTTTAAACTGTATGAAGCAGGTTATTTGAAATGCCTCTTTTTCAACTGTTTGTTAGAGATTCTTTTTTCCTCATAAGAAAAGTAGAAGAAACAAAATAGAAGTTAGGAAAACTAGAAGTTAGTCTCAGTCCACCTACTCTGTCTCTGTCCATCAGTGAATCACTTGGCCTCTCTTCATATGAAGAGGTCCATCTTTCACCAGACTAGTGCAACTGTCTAAAGTATCAATGTCTCTTATGTGAATTTCAATCAGATATAACTGCTCAGTAACCTGTTTTAGAGAGTCCTGGGAAAGATGTTTCCTTTCCATTTGTATAGGGCTGAATACATTGCCTACTGTCTTAATAGTACAGACTATGTAGATAAATATATAATGATGATTATATAGAATGTATAAATTAAAACTGAAGCTTGGGTAAGAAAAGTTATTGTATTGGTAAATGTTATAATGTAATTCTATCTAATTTTTCTAAACTTTGACTCTAAATGAACTAGTTGTTTATAATAAGTATTATGATTAAAAGTTTGTCTTTCAAATATTTAGAAAATCCCTCAAATAAGGAAATATATCAATAATAGTACTGAGTATTTATGAAATCCTTAATATGGATCAAGTACTGTTCTAAATGTTTTATGTGTATCAATTCATTTATTCCTCTTAATAACTTTTTGAAAAATCTACCATTATTATCCCCATTTTACAGATGAGAAAACTGAAACACAGATTTAAGTGACTTGAACCAAGTCATACAACTGTAAGTGGAAGAGCCAGGATCAAACCCTGTTTGATATTCTAAGAACATACAGTAATGAGCTATTTACAATGAGTAATAAGTGTAAATATATATATATGCTCCTTCAAAGAACACTTAACTTCAGTGGTATTTCAACATGATTTGCCGAACAGCTGGTGTGGTAGTAGGCTGCGTTGGCCAATATGGAGAAGTCCTTGAAATCACCTAAGCCCTGGGAGTTTAGACAGACTGCCTACAGTACATTTATGCCCCAACAAATTTTTTTCTTCCCCATCTAGCTAGCCTGGGATCAACAGCTCTTTAACTTTTATAAGGAATCTGGCCAAGAAGCTGCAGTTTTAGGACATAATCATCAGGCAGAGAGCTATTGGCTAGCAGGGTGCTTCTCACGAGTCACTGGAAGCACACTTCCTGTGTGGAATCACCTGAGGCTGGCTGGATTACAGAGATTTTTCAGTTACATGTGTAATTGTACCTCCTTGGTCCTTACTTCATCTTTCAGCTCTCTAACAGTATTCAGAATGCAAGGGAATCTAACAATTCCCCACAACCTCCTTGAAGGCATCATCAAGAACATTCTTTGAGTCTTTGTTCTATATGTGAGGAAATAGAGGCACAAAAAGATACATAGTGTCTCTGATCACATTCAAACTCTCCAGTCACAGCAGGAAAATTTGCTTGGCTAATTATTAACATACACTTTTATGCTTTATAACCCATCCTTCCAAACTCTGGATGTCTTCATCACAGGTAACAGGAGTCCAAAATTCAGTGAGTAGGAGCTGAAGCAAGTTAAAGAGATCAGAGGAGCCAGGGCTATTAGTCCAGAAACAAGAAAACTCCTCCATGACTTAGTGACTGTCCGCAAGACTTACTTTAAAGGTTCTCCTGGTCAGACACTTTCCATCCATCATCATAGAGATTATAACGGAAGTAAATGAATTTCAAGTACCTCAGAAATTTCAGATAGATAAATGAAGGACCTTTTCAAGAAGCAAGAGTAACTGAAAACAGTTGTTGTAGCTAGTGCATTTCCCTCTGAAGAGTTTTTAAGGCAATCATCTATTCTAGATGGATTACAGTCAATTTTAGTTTTTCTAAGTCTGGGTTTTGTACTAAATTGGTGACATTTTTTGCAAGGGTCATGAAATTCTTTAAGAATCTTATGAAAGCTACAGATCATCTCAGAAAAATGTTGCAAATGTGAAAATATGTTCCCACAGATCCCAAAACTCTTTAAGAATCCCTGGTCAGGATGACATCTTGAGATTCCTTCACCTATGAGATTCTGCAGGATGCTCCGAAATGACCATGAGAGAGGAACTCTCTGTGTTCCGAGTATCACACTCTTATCTCCGCCTTTGGGAATCAGGCTGGAATTCCTAAGCTATCATTCTTCTTGCTCTACATCTCTCATCTCTACACCAGCAGGCCACAGCCGAAACAGGGCATGCTGCTTGGGCAGGAAAAGGGTGAGCAAAAATATTCTTGTGAAAGCAAGTACAGATCTTTACTGTTCCAGCAAACACCTTCCCTATCTCACTGATGTTCCAGGCCTCAAGGCTCACTCTCTCTCCAGAAAACATGGAACCATGGCCATGCCCACACTCTGTGTGCCCTTCATTGGAAATCACCGGAGCTGCCACACTGAACAAACACTTTAGCATGAGACAGAACACCATTAATCCTTTCCTCAATCAGCTTAGCCAAGCACATTAAGGCTGGCCTGGCTAAAGTAATGTTTAAACTGTGGTTTAGCTTGAGACCAATTTTCCCTAACAATCTGAGTATGGAGCATCAAGTTTGAGGTCAGGTGAAATTAGCAGATGTTCTGCTTCACTTTGCCTCTCTCTAGTACTCCCTAAGATTCCCATGCTGGTATTTCCAAGCACACATTGTAATCACCACCTTAAAAAAAATGCAAATTTTAACTTTTCCATCCTTAAAATATCTCCATGAACCATCACTCATTAAATATGAAATGTCCAATTTTGAATTAAAAGATTAGTTTATTATATCTCAAACAAGAAGCAGTACAATTAATCAAAGTATGAGCCTAAACTACCAACACAGTTTTGCCATCTTGACAGTAGCTTGCTTATGCCAGCAGCAAAGAAGATTCGAGTGATGATGCAATAGTGAAAGATGTTTTCCAGAGCTTGTTGAGAATTGAATATTTTTCCTTGCAAGAAGTTGTCCAAAGCCTGGAAGTAGTGGTAGACAGTTGGTGAAATACGCTAGATGACAGCGAGTTTCTAAGTCCAGCTTCCGTAATTTGAGCAGCACTTTTTTTTGTGACATATGGTCTTGCAAGAGTATTGGCCTGTCTCTATTGACAAATCTCGACTGCTTAATTGCAAACATCCTCATCATTTCATCCAGTTGGTTGCAATAGACATTCACTGTAATCAACTGACCAGGTTTCATGAAGCCGTAATGGATAATACCAGCACTGGACCACCAAACAGACACCATTAGCTTTTTCTGATGAACATTCGGTTTTGGACTGTGTTTCGGCACTTCATCTTTATCCAACCATTGTGCCAAATGTTTGTGATTGTCAAAAAGAATCCATTTTTCATCACACATAACAATACGGTGTAGAAATGGTGTTTGCCTTTATGTCGTGACAGCCAAGAAAGACAAACTTTGATACGATTTCTCTTCTGATGCTCATTTAATTCCTGTGGTACCCATCTATCCAGCTTCTTTACCTTATCTATTTATTTCAAATGGTCCAATATTGTTGGAATAGTAATGTCAAACCTTGCTGCTAATTCATGCATAGGTTGAGGTGGATTTGCTTCCACTACAACTTTCAGCTCATCATTTTCCACCTTGGTATCAGGTCACCCGCATAGCTCATTTTCAAGATTAAAATTACCAGAATGGAACTTCTTAAGCCATTGATGTACTATGCATTCATTAGCCACATCCTTCCCAATCAATTTGTTGATATTTTGAGCAGTCTGTGCTGCATTGTTTCCACGATGGAACTCATATTCAAAAATAACACAAATTTTTTACTTATCTATGATTTCACAAAAATTGCCCTAAAAAAATTTTGAAAGATAATCACAAGCCAAACATGAATTTGAAAGAGTGAGGATGTACCTTCACAATAAAAATAAAACAAGAAGTGTCAAAGTGAAATGTCAGAGATATCAACTGTCAAACTTAGTACTTAAGGAAATCAGACATTTCATACTTAATAACCTTAATAGTTCATGTTTGAATGATGTTTCACAAAGCCTTTAGAGAGACATTATAGCATTGCAGCAAAGAGTCTATACTCTGGAATCAGACTGAGTAGTTTCAAGTCCTGGTGGTAACGCGTATTAGCTGTGTGATTTTGAGCAAATTGTTCGATCTTTCCATTCTTCAGTTACCTAATATGCAAAATAGGAAAATTAATTCTCATTTCATAGAGTTAATATAAAGATTAAATGAGATAAGATGCATAAAATTCTTCAAAATGTGCCTGGCTCACAGGGAGTGCTCTCTCTAGCAGCATTAGCTATTAATATTTTCACACACAGTTTCTTATTTGATCCCCGTAACAGCACCTGTGGAGGAAATAGGACAGAGTTCACTTCATACATACTGGAAACAAAGACTCACAGAGGTTAAGTGACTGACTGACACAGAGAATAAGTGTTACAGTGGAATGGCACTTGTACCTTTGGTTCACAAACTTCATTAGGTTATAACTTTTGATTATGCAAACTTTGGGAATTTTATAAAATCTGTAAACCATTTCCTCTCTCTCACCCCAAAAAATGCATATCTATAAACCACACAAATTTTTACCTATAATTTCAAGGGCTCAAGGAGAACATGAAGCTCATTTGTGAACCCTCTATGGACCCTGCATCAGAATTCCCTGTTCTTTTAAAGAATTTCAGAATTTCCTATTCTTTTTCAAGAAAATCATTCTTTTTATAATGTTTCTTTCCCCAATTTCAAAATTCATGTCTGTTAATGATTCTCAGACAATATGGCAGCTAGAGGACTTGAAACACAGGTTGAACTTGAATCTCCTGACTCTCCTGCTCCTACATTTAAATCAACAAGTTTATTCCATTTGTGTTTGAGTCATTAATACCCATCACCTCCATCTCTGCATCATTTCCCATTTGTTTCCTGGTTGCTTTCTGCTTCTATAAACAAAAATGAAGGTAATGATTCCCCGGCTTCATTTCCACTCTAAACCTTCTTAACCTACACTAAAATTAAATAAAGCTGGCCTAGCCAAAAAACACAGAAAGTCAAGCAACTATCAACCTTCTTGAGACTTAATCAATTCATCTTTTTGCTTACTAGAAAATTAGAGAATATGTTACATGTGAACTCATTTTACCCAAATCTTTAGAAATTTTTTATTCTCTTATAACTACCATTTTGCTTCCCAAAACATCTTTGGCAGTCAGTATCACCATTAAGTTCAGGCAATATCTATTTGCTGTTTCTTCAGACTTCCATGGGAGTAGACAATAGGGGGGAAAATGCATTTGCCAGGAATTTGACAAGAAAATCTTACTTATCTTAGTTACTCATGATAATGAGTTATCTTCTTGGAAGACAAGCAGTTATGTTCATTTGCACAGCTGATGTCAGCTAAATTTTATGCAATCTCAGAGCACAGAAATAGCAGAAGTCTAACGCTGGAGTAATTGGCACTCAACCATAGATGACCCATAGTAACAATTCCTTAAAAAAAGTGCAATTATACACTAAGCCATAGCAGTGTAAACTTTGCTTGTAAATCCAAACTTCCTAGGAAGGAAAAAGTGGTTGGTCAAACTATGGAATAAAATTGATATTAACATTGTTTGTTGACTTTTCAGTCTCAAGACCATTTTCATCTTGGAAACATTACACTGGAATCCTAAGAACTGGAGTAGACAATACCTCCTGATTCATCTATTCCAAAAAAAAGTTATACTTTCTAAGCTAAAATAATACTAACCTTTCTATGAATTTCTGAGCCATTGAGTGATATATTCATGAGGAATAAAAAGAACATTTCAAACTATGATGGAACAAATAAGCCCATTATTAGCTTCATTGTCACTCAAAAAGGAAAACGTAAAAAAACTTTTGAATCCATGCAAGATATTCTCAAGAAAGAACAGGAAATAATTTAACAAATGAGGAGAAAACAGATTCCAGGGGTGCCGGAGTACCTTTTTGTTTTGTTTCTTTTCTCTCTGAGTTAGAAGAAAGAAAAAAGAGGCCTGCAGTGAAGGCAGCATGTCTGGCATGGAGCAGCATGCCATGAAAAACAGCATGAGCCTCACCCGGGAACATGGACATTTCCCAGCCACTTCTACCATGGTAGCCCTACAATAGTCGCCATTCCCACTAACGGGTTCTCCAGAGAAATAAGGCCAATAGGAGATAGATAAATAGATATAGATATATAGATATAGGAGATTTATTATGGAAATTGGTTCACATCATTATGGAGTCCAAGAAGTCCCATGATCTGCTATCTGCAAGCTGGAGAACCAGAAAAGCCAGTGGTGTAATTCCTGAGTCCCAAGGCCTCAGAACTAGGTGGCCTGCTGCTATAAGTTCCAAGGCAAGTCCAAAGGTGCAAAACCCAGGAGTGCTGTTATCGGACGGCAGGGGAAGATGGATGTCCTCGTGCAAACAAAAGGAGTAAATTCACCCTTCCTGTCTTTTTGTTCTATTAAGGCCTTCAGCAGATTGAACGGATGGTGCCTGCCCACATTAGTGAAGGCATATCTTCTTTACTCGGTCTGCTGATTCAAATGCTAATCTCTTCTGGAAACGCCCTCTATGGCACACCTAGATGTATGTTTTACCAGCCATGTAGGCATCCCTAAGCCCAGTCGATTTGGTATATAAAATTAACCATCACGAGTACCATGTGGCCAAACAATCATTGTCTCAACAGTTACTGAGCACCTACCAGGAGTCTGACATTTCCCTAGGCAGAAGAGATGTAAAGATATATCCAGCATCTCTCCTGCCCCCATGGAGACATATCAAATAATTATATGAAGCATAAGAAGCTCTGTAAGATATATACCAGCTGCTAGGAGAGCCATTGTCTAACACAATAAAGCATATTAAGCCAGGAAAGCGCCCCAAAGCCATAGCTTTTGTGATGGTCAGAATCCCCAGATGAGGGGATCTCCAAACTCAAATGTATGTACAGCCTTTAAGCCCTTTTGAGGTCAGTGGCATTCTAAAGCCAGGGCCTAAAATATCAGACACAGAGAACCCTGAAATTGAATCCAGCATCACACTTATAATCCTGTGAACAAATAATTATACACAGTACATTGTATTTTTCAAAGAAATTTTGAGTCTTATACCTTTCATGATGTTTAAAAGAAAAACATTATTCTTCTTATTTCATTATATATTTATTATCTGCAATATATCATTTATTATATCACAGCTTATAATTACTTAACAGATTATGTATTAACATATACCAAATATATAAATATATAAAGCACATATTTATATTAAACAATAATGTATTATATTATCAATACCACATGTTTGCATTTGGATTATTTAATATATACCATTAGAATTTAACTCCCTGAAGCCTTCTCTGTTTTTTATACTGCTATAATACATGCCCCTGTTAGAACAGTGCTAAGCACCCAGTTGACATTCAGTACCTACTGGCTGCATGAGTGTTTAATGAATTTTACATTTGAGAATACAAGAGTTAAGTGACCTACACGTAGTGAACCAGCTAGTATATGAAAGAGACAAGGCTGAACAAAAGTCTCCTGGCTCCTTTAAGCTTCTACCAGGTTTCCCCTACCATCATAAGAACTTAATGAGGGAATGGCAAGGAACATGGTTTTTTCTTCCTTCTCACCATCTGTCCACTCTCTCTTTTCTCTACTATATCTCAAAACAACTGAATCCATCAGTCACAAAGGCCTGTGGATACCACCTCAGAAATAGCACCAACAACGGGCTTGGTTCAATAATCTGATCCTTCCAGGATTGTGACTCACCATGCTGCCTTCCTCTCCTTGGCTGTAATGAGCTGGTAGGATATGCCTTTGGTTAAATCCTATCTTGTTTTTTAAAACAAGATTTAAAAAAACTTTTCTGTTTGACTTTGGATCACTTTGATAAAAATATCAGAAGTAGAGTCAGACAAAAATATCTAACAACCTTTGCGGTAACATTGGCACTGTTTTAACAAAAGAATTTCCATGATTCTAACTACATGGAATGGTTATGGTATTTTGTAAAATATGGGCTATGGGATGAAAGTAGGTGCCAATATCAACTGTGATGACTGTACAGAATTAGTCAAGGCTTTACTTGAGAGAGAAAAAACAGAGCCACTAGGGAAGGTTTTCCTTACCCAAGATATTTTCTCCATGGTCCCTGCTATGGTGCTTGAAATTCTGGTATTAATAAAGCCTTGGATCCAGGCACTAAAGTCACTGTCAAAACATCAATGGCCTTTTGTGGGAACATCATAATAAAGCATCATAAGCAAAAGAATCATTGGGTCAAATTAAAATATCAGAAAAGTTCCAATCATATGACAATAATCTCAAAGAATGGGATACAGAACAGGGATGTTTAGGAGGAACAATTACAAATGGTTCCTCTCTTTTTCCATTCCCAGTCCCACTGTTCTGGTTTAAGCTTGGATCATCTTCTATCTCTATTATTAATTAGCCCCCTGGCTCTAGTCTCTACAAATTGCCAAACTTCCGACTCTTCCCCCGACTACCAACAGAGTGATGATGTAAAACATGAATCTGATCATGTCATTCTCATACTTAAAATTCATCCATAGTTCCCTCTTCCTAAAGCTGAAATTCAAACTCCTTAACATATAAAAAAAAAGATCTGTTTCTTTCCCGCTTTTAAAGTCACATCGTCTCCTACTCTCCCATGAGTATCAAGCTATTTCTTTCTGGTTTTTTTGTTGTTGTTGTTTGAGTGTATTATGGGGGTACAAATGCTTTGGTTACATGAATTGCCTTTGCACTGCCCCAGAAGAGTGTCCATCCCCAGACAGCATGTACCTCATCTGTTAGGTGTGGATTTACCCATCCGCTCTCCCCTCACCTGCCTGACATCCTATGAATGTTACTTCCCATATGTGCACATTAGCACATTAGTGTTGATCAATCATTACCAATTTAATGGTGAGTACCTGTGGTGTTTGTTTTTCAATTCTTATGATACTTCACTTAGAAGAAGGGGCTCCAGCTCCATCCAGATAATACAAGAGGTAGGTCATCATTTTTTTTTTTTTTTGTGGCTGAGTAAAGCTATTTCTTTAATCATTTTCAAGTGAAGCAGGAATGGACTTTCTCTACAGGCCTTGGTAGGCTTTTCAGTTTTTTACAGCTCAGTTGACAATATTAATGATTAAAAGTTTCTGACCCCTTACAAAATATTACACTCTGTGCTAAGTGCTTTAAATATCTCATTTAACAGTCTCAAAACCCATATGTATGTCATTGCAACAGATCCATTGTTTTTTGTTTTTTTGGTTTTTTTTTTTTTTTTTTTGCATGAGGAAACTAAGCTTGCAATGGTTAAGTAACTTGTCCAAGTTGGTGATAAGTGGTGAGTTAAATCTCAAACTCAGGTCTATTTGAGTCCAAAGCACAGGCTAACAACCACAATATCATGATTACCAAACACATAGAAATACATTAAAAATGTCAACTCAATAGCTGCACTTTAAGTTCTGAACTGGAAACACAATTCAAACTCACCGCTGCCCTCATAGTTGTCAAAATCTGACTGAAAGAAGAGGTATTTTTGGCAATGTGACATGCATGACATAAGAGATGATAAGTTTTTTGTACACTAGTATATACCAGTGCTGAGCCCATGAATGGTTCACTGCAGATAATAAATATTTGTGGAGTGAACAAATGGAAGACAAATTCTTGGAAAAATCTGCAGTTTACCCTTTCCTCAAGATTCCTAAAATAGACTAAGTTAAGAAACCCTGGCAGAGCACTAGCTACGTAAATAATATATTAGATCCTCTTAGAATTGCAAAGAAAGAATTATGCTGTGGGGCTATTGTCCCACATGTCATCAGCCCATTGAGGGACACTCTAAGGAGTTGGTAAACATACTCTACTACATTTCACTGTGCTTCCTTCTTTTTAGAACCCTTGAGGAAAATGCCTCTCTGAAATTAATTTTCTTTGTCTAAGAAATTGTAATATCTTAATTTTGGATCTGTGAATCAGGACACTACTATTTTTTTCCTTCTCACATTGTCTACTTAATGCCGTAGAGTCGAATCTCTGATCTACCCTAAGCAAAAATATTGACGTTCACGGCACATAATTTAACCTAAACCCTGACTTCATTTTAGTGATCTAAATCTTAATTTCATTTTATAACTCTACCTTTTTTTCCCATTTGCATGATTTTGCTCAACTACATTCATGTTATCCCTTGTGCCATGTATTCATTATTCAACAAATCTTGAATAAGGCCATCTATGTGCCCGAAATGTTCTTGTAGAGTTTTGCTGCTGTTGTTCACCCATTCATTCAACACATAATTGTAGATCACATATTCTGTGCCAGGAACTGTTGAAGGTACTGAGAATAATATAGAAGTGAATGAAACAAACTAAATAAAATCCCTGTGAGTGTTATATTCTAGTTGGGGAGGAGACAACAAATAAGGTATATAATTAAAATACTAAGTGTGCTAGGTAGTAATAATTGCAAAGGAGAAAAATTATCCTTTTATGAAGGGAATATTATGAAGGGAAGGACTTATCTGGAAAGTAAGAGTTGATTAAAGACTTGAAGCAGGTGACACTGTGATCCGTGAGGATACCTGGTAAATGGAAATTCAGAGTGACAATAGGGGCCAGGGTGTGCAGGGCCTTGAAGATTATTTTAAGAATGTTGACTTCCACTCTGAGGGAGATGGAAAGGCACTGGAAATTTTTGCACAGAAAACCAATGTGATACAACTCATTTTTAAAAGAATCACTCTGGCTTCTCTGTTTTGAATAGACTTTAGGACATAAGGGTGCAAGCAAGTGACCTGTTGAGAAATAATTGCATAATCCAGGCAAAAGATCATGGTGTCTTAGACCAGGAAGATAGCAGTGGAGGTAAAGTCATCAAATTCTGGATACATTTTCAAGGTTAAAAACTACATTATTTACTAATGGATTGAATATTGGTTGTCAGACAAAGAGAGGAGTCAAGAATGATGCCAAGTTCTTTCAGTATAAACAACTGGAAAAAATGAAGTTGCCATTAACTGAGGTGGGGAATACCATGAGCAGAACAAATTGTGAGGGAGTTGGAAATAGCAAGGGCTCAATCTTGATCACTTTAAGCTCAAACACTTATTATGTATCCAAGTGTTGATGTCAAATACACAATTGAATATACTTCAGAGGAGAGGTCCAGGATGGATGGACATACAGGACAGGTGGAAAAGAGGAGGGCATAGAAAAGAGAGAGGTCCATGGATTGAGCCCTGTAGCCATTCAATGTTTAAGGTTTAGAAGAAGATGAGGAGGAGTCAGCAAAGTAGAGGACAGCAGCTAGAGAAGGGGGAGCAAAACAAGGAGACATGTTCCTCCAGCACCCAGGACAGCCCAGGAAGTGGTAGGTCCTAAAAAAGCACTTGGTGAATGATTGAACAAACGAATGTGCTATTGATGTCAGGAAAGATGGGGATTGAAAAATAGGCTATTTGATTTAGTAAGATGGAGATTCACGGTTATCTTTTATAAGTGCAGTTTCAGTGAAGACGTATGAGCAAAGTCCTGGCTGGAGAAGAGGAAATGGGATACAGGCATCTGGAGACAATGAGTATAGGTAACTCTTTTCAGAACAAGAAATAGGGAGAGCATAAATAAAAGGGAGGATAGGCAGGTACAGTGGCTCTCTCCTGTAATCCTAGCACTTTGGAAGGCTGAGAGGGGAGGATTGCTTGAGGCCAAGAGTTCTAAACCAACCTGGGCAACATAGCAAGACTCTATCTCTACAAAAAAATGTAAAAATTAGCAGAGTGTGGTGGCATGTGACTGTAGTCCTAGCTACTCAGGTGGCTGAGGCAAAGGATCGCTTGAGCCCAGGAATTCGAGGTTACAGTGAGCTATGATCGCACCACTAAACTCCAGCCTGGGTGTGAGAAAGCAAGACCCTGTCTCAAATAAAGAAATGAATAAATGGGAAGAGACAAATAGCTGAAAGGAAAAGAGATTGTGTTTTTAAGATAGGAGAAATAAGAGCAGATTTGATCCAGTAGAGAGGGAAAAATTGATGATGCAGGAAGGGTTGGAGTCTAACATACAAGTGTAGGTATTGACTTTTGCTAGGAGCAGAGATAGATCGAACAGAGTAACCCAGGAGAAAAGGCAGCATTTGGGACTGACGCAGGTGGGAGGATTGTGCAGAGTCGAGAGCTTGCGGAAGTTCTCTTCTGGCTACTTCTATTTTCTCAGCAAAATAGAAAGGAAAGCCATGAATTGCAAGCAAGAATGTACAAGGAAGTCTGGGAAGTTTGAGAAGAGTGGACAAGGTATGAAATAGTTCGTGTAGCAACAGGGAGAATTAGTGGGCCAGGTCAATCCAGTAGCATTAAGAGTTCACTTGATCTTAGTGACCATGTACATGAGGTGTGTATATGATGTGTGTTTATTCAGCATAGTTCCACCATGCAGGCCCAGGCACAGAGTAGACAGAGGTTGCTTCCAACCTGGTTTAGGAATTCACCAAAGGAGGTAAGAGACAGTGAAAATAGATTGAAAGTCCCAGTCCAAATATCATTGACATTTCAAAGATGTTATACTTCCTGCATTTTTGAAAGTCCTCTTAAATAAATCTTTTTTAGAAGTGGGCATAGCATATAAATTAATTAAAATTCATTGTTGATTCTTATCTCCTGATAAAGAGTCCCTCATATTTTCTTTCACGAACCTTTGTATTTTGTTTAAATCAAATTTGTCACATTCTGTTTACTGAGATGTCTATTCCATTAGATGTCTATCCCATTGGAATACTTGCAGGAGTGAATGATTTTCAACCTTTCTTTATGTCGTTAGAGCTAACACAATGCAAGAACATGGTTTGTTTACTCAGCTAATATACATACATATATACTTATGAACGGATGAATAAAAATCTGCTTTTGCATACAGCACAGTGGTAACTATGACAGCTTTACTAGGTTCAAAACTGCTTTTATCACTTACTACTTGTAGGTATTTAACAACTTACCTCATTGTGCCCCAATAGATATATTAATAAAATGGCAATAATATTACTGCTACTAATAGGATTGTTGCAAGAATGAAATGAGCTTAGTATATGCAAAACCCTTAGAAAAGCCACCAGCCCATAAATTCTCAATGAATGTTAACTCTATGTATAATTGGTATATCCATTCCCTCCTCTCTCCTTTTCAACCTGTGAAAACTCCTTTAATCCCCCCGTATCCATGTAAAACTTGGTTTCTATCAATAGAATGCTGTATACTCACTCTGAATGGTTTTGGAGTCATAATTGGGAGGGGGAGTCTCACTAAATTATGGAGACTCCTTTGAGAGTCTTTAAAGCATGGATTGTGCTTTATTCAATGCTGAATTCCCTGGACCTAGGACAATTCCTGGTATGCAGAATGTATTTAGTATGTGTTTGCTGAATTGAATTGAACAGGACCAGAGACAATGGCATATTTGGCAGAGAACTGAGCTACTCAGAGAAAGTAATGAAAGCCCTGAGTGTCTCAAGGTGGGGAATATCCTGAAAAAAAAAAAACCCTACAGAAAGAGAATTAGAAAGATAAGATATTTAACCTACTTTACAATCTGGTCTGGCATGGACGGGGAGCTCTTCCTCCCATCTCCCACCCTGTGGTAACATCCCTGATTTCGAAACCTGGCCAATTATAATAGAAATTATGCTAGCTGCCAAGTTGAATAAAAATAAATATCCACCTAGAATGAAGGAGAGACATCAGAATGATTTACGAATAACATGTCAAAATTCCATCCAGAGGATGTTTGAGGGTAAATAAAATTGACAGAGTAAGAAACATCCTCTTAACTCTCCACATCCTATTCTCTCTCCCTATTGTCTTGTTTCTTTGCCACAAAATGCCGTAATTCCAAGTAAAATACCGCACGCACATGCTCCCACCTTCTTCTTCTAACAAAGACAGTTTGGTAAATTACACCTTCCAAAGAAGACACCCTTGACTCCAAATCTGGGGAAGTGCCTTTGAACAAAGATGCTTAATAAACCAATAAATATAATGGCCACATTCAGAAAGCAAGAATTTTATAGAAAAGATCTACAACACTTAAAAAAAAAACTGTTCAAAATGAGGGAAGACGTAAACACCTAAAATAGTTTCCATTAAGCAGGCAAATGAACAATCCAGGGGAAATTTTTGGTTTACCAAGAGCCTGCAAACAGAGATGCCTCTAGCAATTTTTCCACCCAGGTTACACTCATGATCCCAGATCTTTGTCCATATCTTCTCTGAGGGTTTACAGTGACAAGGCTGCTGTCACATAGAGTAAATATTGTATTTGCTGCTGTTCTCAGGGGCAAAATACTAAAAGTACATAAATAAATGTCCTCCTCTTATCCATTTAGCAGGATTTCTCACATAAACAATGTAAGATGAAAAAGCCAATCTCCGCTGTGAATATTGCAAGACATCTGAGATTTAGCCAGTGGTGTGCAAGTAAAACTATTCTCTGGAAAAAAAATAAAGCCCTGATTTATAGCATTTGCCAATTTCCTTGGTATAAATACTCCCACTATGGTCAAGCTTCTAACAAGATGTCACTAAATGCAAAGATGCAAGCCAGTATCACCCAACGCCAACATACAACTTGTGCTTACCTGTGCACTAATTAATTTCCTCTCTCCCCAGAATTAGAGCTGAAATGGTTAATTAGGTGACATTTCGTCTAATCCCCCAAGCAACTGCAAAGGCAGGGATATAAATAACAAAGCACTCAACTCCCCCATCTCCAAGTTATATTTGGGTCAAAACAGATCCTTGAAATAAGAGTGGGTTTGCAACTTTGAAAAAGGTCATGGAAGGCACCATCAAAAAAGAGAATACTTCCTGCCGGCTGCAGTCATTTCACTGCACATCCAGCCGTACACTGACACTAGCTGTAGCAATGAAACAAGTAGCTGAGGAGTAGGTACTGATTCTATCTTGGTCTCCCACCGCCTCCTTGTTCCCATTGACCATACTGTTAAATCTAGAGCTGTCACTCCACTGGTCTATCATTGGAAGAAGAAGGGGGTGTTTAAAGAGACCAGTAAAATAATTTCATTCCACCTCTTCATAGTTCTGCCTAGACTAGAGGTTACATAAAATTGACCAATAGGACCAAAGAGACTGTAATTAACGAGATCCTTACTGACCCATATATATTATCCAGAAAGTATATTTTCTTTTTTAATATGATTTTCCTGCCCCAACTAAGCATCATTCTACTTTTGAAGGCATGCCACCAACACTTGCCACTCTATGGTTTCCTGGGCAAAGATTAACTAATATTGTCTCAATTGTGATGAGCTTTCTATTTGTGGCTGCAGACAGATGGACCCAGTTCTGTGTGTGCCTCCATTGCAACCATTCTGCTCTGAAATTATTTTAATTATGAAAAAAGAAATCCTGAGTAGGATTAGTCCAAGCGTGTATATTTCCCCTTCATTTATATTCTATAAGTAAATTCTACCACATGTTATCAGGCATACCACTAGAAATTTAAGAAATCAGTGTTTCTTCCCACTCTTTTATTTTCCCGCGTCTGCATAAATCTGTGAAACTTTGCTTCTATTAACATCCCATGCCCGAGTGAAAACTATGTGGCAAGCCCCAAGTTCAGGCTATTAAATTTGCTCAGAAAATGAGGTTGATTTTTAGAGTTCCCAACCATAAATGACAGTACAGCATATCCTGACTCCACAAGATAATTTTTAATGTTTGTGGTCATTTCTTTGAAATGATTTCAGTTCTGGTGAGAAACACTCACTGAGAACAGGGAAGGTGACGATCTTCTCTCCATTCTTAAACAGATACAGCATGAGCACACAAAACTAACAGTTTTTGTTTTTTTATCTTTACCAAAGTTCTCTTGGCCTCTATTTAAGCCCCCTTCATTGTAATTTATGAACATTTTATTTGTCAGTTTACACACGTTTTACTTTCCCCTCACTAAAATGCACACCCCATGAGAGCACTGGCCACATCAGTCTCCAGATTGTTTTATCCCCAGTGCCCAGCACAGGGCCTGGCACATACTAATGCCCAATAAATATGTTGGCATTAGTACATTTCCTCTTCAGAGGCAGGACGTCTGCGTAGTTCCTCAGTCCTTCCTTACTACTTGTCCTACATCAGAGTATTACCTCTGTATTACCTGTGTGAGAAATATGGTGAAGAATCCAGATGTAGAACTATTATAGATCCCTCAACTCCAACAGGGGACAGATCCTGCTTCTAACTCCAGTAGGAAATTCTACTATCCACTCGGGTGCTCGCTCTCAGGGAGCTTGGTGGCAAAGGACAGAGCCCACTCTTGGAGACACCTAGAGAAAAAGATAATGAAAAGATCTAAACAAGCAAGGAGTGTCAGCAAGGTCTGGGAAATGAGCAGGTAGTTCCCAAGATTCTGACTCTGATACACGAACAAGGTAGGGATCCAGTTATTACAACCAAAGGCTCAGGAGTGGCAGAGAAACGGAGTTATTATAACTGATGGGCAAAGTCAGAGCCAGGTTGGGAACCAGGGAGATGAGGCTGATCTCAAGAGCATGTATATCCACACCTCTTTAAATCCCTTATTTATAAGGTCCAAGCTAATCCTGAGTCAGGAGTGGGGCTTGACCGATGTGTGGAAGTCAAGTGGCCCCAGCAGCAAAGAGTGAACACAGTAGCTCATTGCAACACAAGACACCTGTTAAACATCCCCAATAGCCAGCTCTGCTGAAGTATAAGAACACGTGCAGGCACACATCCATGTGCTCACACACAAACACGCACGTTTTCCTCCAGGATATTAAGTCTACTTTTTCATATCACCTTGACCTTACTCCTCTGAGAGAACTAGATCTACTGTGGTTAGCCTTACTTTACAGAAAGCATATTGAGATCATGTGAAATCCAACAACAGAAGGCATGTGGACGCAAGAACTTAGGTCTCTTGATTATCTGGTTCGGTGTTCTTTGCAAAAGATACTATCATTTGCCATTTGTAATGTGGAATTATATACCATGATTATAGTATCAGTTTCATTTATCATTAGAAAGCCCTGCCTGTGGGCACTGCAGCCTGAATTTGAAGAGAGAATCCCAAGAGGGAAAGGTCTCAAGAGAGTGCAGTGATAACACTTATAAATTAGCTTCCATTGAATTTAATTCTTACTGTTTTGTTTTTCTTCAGAGGAAAAAATGAAAACTATCAAAGTTTAATAAAGGAACTAAGAGCAAAGGAGACTGAGGTCTGGGTTCTTCATGATTCACCTTCACGAAGCACACACCATGTTTACATAAGACCATATAAAACAAGGCTCTCTGTTCAGGTCTGTCCCTAGTTCTTTGTCTGGAAACCCAGAGCCTCAAGCAATTATAAAAGCCAGAGGTCATCACAGGGTGTACCCCTGACCAAAGTGACTCTCCCATGGCTCATTTTACTCCTGCTCCCTGGAGAAGGTCACTGACCTGAAGCTTGGGTTTCACAGCGGTACTGCTGGAAGAGAAAAGAGAGGTCTTTCTAGCCGTTGGAAACATACTACCCTCCTCTACCAACTCCCTTCGGGAGACAAGGCACCCTTCTTCTCTCAAGCTCTCCTCTGAACCTTTCTGGGTCTCACTGTCCCCATCTCCTGGACACATGGCCACCCTAGTACACTTGGCAGGCTGAGAATGTTTTTAAATCTGAGAATCTAAAATATAAGCCATGGAAAAACTCTAGGGATAATAATAAAAGAAGTTTATGGGAATGTTGAGTAGAACAGAAAATGCATACAATTGTTGCACTTTGCCTAAAATTTGCACCTTTGGGTATTGGATGAATCTGTGATTTAGAGATTACAGTGCATTCAGGGGTGCCCCCCCAAAAGCCACCAGGAACACATTGTTTCTGGGTAATCAAATTTATCAGTGTAGTCACTACTCACAGTACCTGCCTACTAATTGCCCCAGAACAGAGCTCTGAATCCTGTGGAGATGTTTATGGCTCTAGGAGCTCATAAAGCAGAGTTGTAAAAATATTCCTGCTGACTGTGCAGCAGGGGCCCTGGAAAATAATTAGCTTTAATGGCCCTGTCCAGACACACCATACTCTCCAGTTAGAAAGCAAACTCCCCAACAGATAAAATAGAATATAGAAGCACCAGGAAATAGAAGTGTGCATGTTTACCCACACTTGAGATCACAGAATACTGCTTCTTTCCAGGGGTTTCATGTCACAGCTCCTTGATTTGACATAAATAAATGTCCCATTCCTTGTTTCAGTAATAAATCCTGTGTGTGGGTTATTTACCCTCCTTTCTCATGGCATTTTTTTTCATTTTAAGGTGGATTCTTGCCATCAACAGCAGTCAAGTCCTCAGCATTAGTCGTGACCTCTGCTACATCAGAGTCTCCAGCTTAAAACAATAATATCTGCTATATATTATGAACTTTAGACTTTACAAAGAGATTTCCTTGACACAATTTCACTTGTCCTTTACAGTAGCCCTGGAAGAGAGCCATCATGCCATTTCAGATATGAGATTTGTCTTGTGCCTGGTACTCTTCAAAGCATTGGGGTTACAGATTGAATAAGACTGCAAAGCCCTGAAGAAGCTTACATTCTAATGGAGGGAAAGAAAGAACAAATACAAATAAGTAAATGAGATGTATTCTGGTAGTTGGAAGTGCTTCAAAGAGAAGAACTAGAGTAGGAGGATTGGGAGGGTTCCTGGAGGTGGTAACAATTGAGGTGAGATTTAGATGAGACAAAGGAGGCAGCTGTGCAAAGATGTGGCAAGGTGCATCCCAAGGAGCAAATTCAAAGGCCTAAAACAGGAATGAGCAATAAATTGGAAGCCAGCCTGGTTGTGGCATGATGAATGAGGAAGAAAAGAGCGAAGGAAGAGGATGCAATGTTAAATCAAAGCAGTAAACAAGGGCCAGACCACATGGGGCCTTGCAGCCCTAGGGAGGAGCTAGATTTAGTCTAGTTGCAATGAGGAGCCTTTAGAACATTTTAACCAGATGAGGGACATGAAAATAATCAAGTACAGCATTGAAGAGCTCAAGTAACAGAGCTAAACTGTCCACATTCCAATCCCACTTCTGTCAATTATTAGCAATGTATCTTTGGACATATTTATCTTCCCTCTACTTCAGTTTCCTCATCTATAAAATGTAAACAGGTATAACAGCCATCTCAAAGGGCTTATAGCAAGAAATTTAGGCAAAGAGCTCACAACAGGACCTGGTAAAGAGTGAGTACTCAGTAAATGGTGGAAGTGGTGGAAATAGTGAGTAGCTGAAATCAGAATCCAATTTGAAAATTCTGCCAATAGAGAAAGTGTGGTGTGAGGGAAGGATCCAATTTGAGTACCATGGCATTATTGTTTTTTCTGAGAGCAATGTGGACGGTGGTGCTCTGAAGCCTGGGAGTGTAGGAGAACAGGAAAACCAATGGGTCTGCTCATTGGAAGTGTCTATTAGATATCCAAATGCAGGTGAATATACAAGCCAAAAGCCAGGAGACAGGTAGAAATGTGGGGCTTTATAGCTATGGGATTAGATGGAAACAACTAAGAAGAGAATGTTGATAGGAGGAAGAAGAGGGCCAGAGACTGAGTCCTGAGAAACTCCAGCATTGAGAGGTGTGACTGAGGGGAGGGAAAAATCAGGAGACTGAGGAGGGGCAGGTGAGACAGAAGGGATCCCAGAAACGTGTCCCAGAAGCCTATCTCAAAAACCAGAGAGCATCTGTGTCAAAAACATCTAAAAGATCAAGAATAGGAAGGCAGAGATGTGAATGTTGACACTAAGTATAAATAACTGGCGACTTCAACAGTGAAAAAGTGGTATATCTCAATGAATTTGGGAAAATAGTGGAATAGAATTGAAGTCACACATCTCTTAATGATGAGAATATGTTCTGAGAAATGCGTCGTTAGGTGATTTCGTCACTGTGTGATCATCACAGAGTCATAGAGTGCACTTACACAAACCTAGATGGCATAGCCTACTACACACCTACGCTGTATGACATAGCTTATTTTTCCTAGGCTACAAACCTACACAGCATGTTTCTGTACTGAATCATATAGGCAATTGTAACACAATGCTAAGCATATATTTAAACATAGAAAAAGTACAGTAGAAGTATGGTATTATGATCTTATGTTACCATTGTCGTATATGCAGTCCATTCTTTACCGAAATATTGTTATGCAGCACATGACTATGGAATTCGAGGGGTAAGAGAGTTTACTGACTTAAACAGATTTTTAGAGGTGGGATAATTATTAATATTGATCTAGGATTTGCCTGTATGAAGAAAACTGTTAGAGCTAAGAAGATTCAGGGACAAGGTACTAAGACTTAGGGAGAGGGAATTACATGTCTAAGGGAGCAAGATTACCAATGGCAGCATTTACTGGGAATCCTGTCTTCTTCACACATAGCTGCTCCAACCCTAAATATTAGCAAGAATGAATGTGGTATATTAGCAGATGAAATGCTGAGAGGAAGACCTATTTTGATTATGTTTCAACTATGTCTTACAACTTGGATGCCAGTTTAAAAGCATCTTTTTATCTTGAGAAAAAGGAAGGAAATGTTTCAAAAGAAGAAAAAGCTAAATATCCAAAGCTGTACATTGCATCATTGCCTATAATAGAGAAAATGGAAATGAGATGCAATGGAAAATCATTCAGCATTGTGGTATACCAGAAGAGACCTTCAAAGAGCAGCTGATGCACCCACAAAATCTAGAAACTTATCCCCCACTTGTTCAAAGCAGAAAACACACATTCTGTGCCTAAAGAATTCCAGGCTAGAAATATCTTATAAAAAAGTACAAAGACAGTGTGTTCAAACTTCTTTTAATTTGAAATAGGAAATGATATTTTCCAGAAAGTTTAATTTTGGTTCTAGTAATATCTTCTTTTAATAATCAGTAACAGCATAATTATAATCGAAGTATGCTTATATTTTACTTTTGGAAAAAAGGAAATTATTTTGCCCTCAGTTTTTAAAAGGGATTTAATGAGATAAACTTGTAATTGATTTTTAAATTGTCTTTATTTCCAGCTCTATCTTTAAATAGATATTGATGAAATAGATATTTTCAAACGTCTTACCAGGATATTTTTGAAAAAGTAGTTTGTTATGCAAATAGATAGAATTTTATAATCTCTCTAAAGCAAAAAAAAAAAAGCAAAAAATATAGGACATTAAAGCTTATGATATAAATCGTTTTTTCAGTCCTAATAATTTGCTTTGAAGTGATTTCCATGCAATCTCCAAAGATATCTAACCTTAATTTTGATTCAAAAAGAATTCCCTTAATAGTTTCCCCTCTTGGAAGTAAAAAAACTAAAAATTATATGTGCGTGAATGTTGAGGAAGAGGAGGAGTTACATTCCATGATGCCCTGGCCAACTGAAGACTTGGAAAGAAATCTATCATTTGACAAAGCAGAGGTTCCATTTAAAGACCTCAAAGAGCCTAGAAAATAGAAGGGCAGCTCTTGCCTAACAGAAGTTGGTTTTTTTTTTTTTTGCTTCTAGCACTTCATTTGTTCTCATTTTCTAATTCATCACATTGGTACCAGACTGCAAGCTCTTTGAGGACTAGATTTGCTTTACTGTATCAGCCACCAAAATGCATGGTTTCTGGAGCAAACTAAATATTCAATAAATATTGTTGTTTTAATAAATGTCTGAATAAATTCCTAAAGTTGTGGCATACAGTTTGCATACCTTCTATGACTGCTTCATATTAGGAGTTCTGGTATTTGTAATATTAAAAAATTAAATTTAAAACAGGGGCTTACCCATAGATTTATGGAAACATTTTGACTCTAACTTGCTAAGGTTTTAAAATTTTAAAATTAAAGAAAAATTTTATCTAACCTCATAAATGAATCAACATTGAGCTTATTGCTCCAGAAGAGATAGTATTAGTGGAGACTGTTAGCTATCTACCAAAATTGATCCTCCCCAATGTACTTATATTTTACAATCTCCATTTAGTTGAGTATGGACACACAGCTAAGTTTTCTCTGATGGGATGCAAAGGGAAGTGGTATGTCACTTTGGGATCTGGCCCATAAAAATCCTCCCAGGAAGTTGCCCTCATACTCTCTCCTGCACTCTATACCAGCCAACAGGGATAGTGACCCCAGAGCATCACAAACTGATGATGGCACTACCACTTTCACCTCGGGTCCCTCAATGATTATGTGGAGCACAGTCCCTTTGACTGACTTGTAACATCCACCTTGGACTGTACGGTAAAGAAAAAACAAACCTCTATTGAGTTTGAGGCATTATATCTTGAGTCAATTAGTAATAGCACTTTAGCCTATCTTAATTAAAATAGATCACTTATTGAGTGCCTCCTCTCTACTAGGCAGTAGGTTAGAGAGGTATTCCCGTTCAATTTCTAAGACATTATTAAATACTATATTTTCAACCTAGTACTTATCAAACTCTAATGTGTCAGACATCACTAAGTATTTTACGTTTACTTTCTTATTTATCCTCCCAATAACCATATGAGGTAGGTACTGCTATTTTTCCTGTTTTACAGATAAGAAAACGGAGGTTTGGAGAAATTAAGAAATTGGCCCAAGGTCATACAGCTAATAGGTACTGGAGTAGGAACAGAACATAAGTCAAAGTCCATGAGACCAACCACTCAGCTATGCTGCCTTGGCCAGACACTGTAACCCTAGTACTACGTGAGAGACATCTCCAAATGCAATTGCTACATCAAGAACTGATGTCAAAGGAGGTATCTTTATGCTAAAGGCTCTGATTTGTGTCTTGATTTGAGTCCAATAGGTATGTTGCAGTGTGACTGAAAATGGTCAAGTGTTCTGTCTGGGACAGGTCTTTGAGCCCCAGCAGAATACTTTCATACTCACTTGTATGCAGTGAAGCCCCCTCAATCAGTAGTACCTGTGTCCTATCCCATGCACATCAGTGTACCAGACGTAGGAGTTGGGGGATACCAAAAGAAGTTGACAGTATGGGTTCTGACCTTGAGGGGAGACAACACAGAATAGGTACCTACAGGAAGCAAGTAGAAGGGACAATTTTCTTTGCCTTGAACATTTTCAATGATCAGAAATTTTACAGATTAAATAACTTGGAACATATCACGGTGTGTGTGACATTTCCAAACTTGACCTCTGTTGTGCAAAGGATCTTCGTAAGTAGTAATTCCCTCAGCAAATATTGTATTTTGACACCCTTTGGAGAATAATCTGAGTATAAATCCACTGGACTCAAGAACCTTGAATGGTACATGAACTGCGCTCTGTATGTGAGCTTCCTTGTATAACACTGTTGGGATATAAGCTATTAAGAACAATATTTTAATTTTCCAGACTTAGTAAAATCAGTGCCCCCATCAGTGGATATGTCTATACATAGATACACATATAAGTAACTTAATTAAATCACTCTTCAGATGCAACTTAGATTGAAGCTTCTCCATTTTTAATTAAGGCAGCTTCTTGTTTTGCTATCATGTAAATTTTATTACCAGCATTGAAGCACATAATATAACCAGCTTTCAAATAGCAGAGTGCCTTTTAAACTCAAAATCTCATATCTGGATTTATGGTTGCTGGGTTTGAGAGTTTGCCTTTTGCAACATCAGCTTTTGGCTCAGACTTGCCCTTTGAATATGGTCTTCTGCTGAGTCTCCTGCCCCCTAAAGAAGTAGGGCCGAAAGGCTAATTTTCCTGGGCAGAATGTCTTGGCAAGCCATGCATCATCTCTGTGTGGACACTGTACAATACAATATCGTCCTGCTATAGCCTCCTTCACTTTTTCCTGAACTTTTATGTTTTTTGCAGCCTCGCAGGCTCCCACTGCTAAACTATGTAGGAACTCAGGCCCCTGAAGAAACAAACAAGAAAGGCAGAGAATTTTCTTGTCGTTTCTTGATCCCCGGCTGAGTGCCCTCAGCCACAAGCTTATCCCTTCTTACCTTCCTGTAAAATTGTTCATGAGAATTATTAAGATTAAGGTTTATTGGATCACAGTTTTTAATGGGTGGTATTATTTTGCCTTGATGGGCGTATAGCCACTCTCCACTTCCTCTCTATACATATCTGATTTTATTTCAATGTGCTCAGTTGGTCTAGGTGAACTCCACCCTCTTGGATGAGGTTTAGCATATGTTATTTAGTTGATGTGTCAGTTTGATCCTTGGAAAAGCAGATACCAAAACTGAATTAAAAGTATAAGAGATTTATTGGGGGTAACACCTGTGAAAGATAAAGGGGAGCAGGAGTAGACAAAGAAAGCCTTCAGGTAGCCACATAGGCTTGGCATCTGGGAAAGAGAATGGAGAGGATGAGTGGCAGAAAAAGCCCCAAACTGCGGTGCAGCTCTCAAGAGCCTTGGACAGCACAATTGGACACCAGCACAAAGGCTGCCTGTGGAGGAGTCCTGAGTTGGGCAAAATGATCAGGTCAGCTACTCTGCTGAGCCTGGCCATTGGCCAGTAGCTCCCAGGGGAGTGTGTCCTCAGCTCCAACACTGCAGGAGACTTCGAAGGCCTGCAGCTGCAGAACTGAATGCTGCACCTTCCCGATGGTCCCAGTACAGTTCCAACTGGGATGTGAGTGCAAATGGTTTATTTGCGAGGGGAGCCCAGAAGAAACCAGTCGGGGAGTGAATCAGGGAAGGGAGCAGACCAAGAATGGATGCCTTATTATATTAGGCTTTGACTGCTGTTGTAACAAATTACCACAAACCTAGCGGCTTTAAACAGTGCACATTTGATATTTCATGATTTCGATAGGTCAGAAATCAGGCATGGCATGGCTGAGCTGGTTCTCCGCTGGGCTTCCACAAAACCAAAACAAAGGTGTTGGCCGGTCTGGGCTCTTGTCTAGAGACCTTGGGGGAGAGTCTCCTTCCTGGGGTAGAAATTCATTCATGTTGTTGGCAGAATCTAGTTCCTTGAAGTTGTAGGACAGAGGTCCCACTTCCTTGCTGGCTGTCAGTGGGAGGCCACCTGTAGCTCCTGAGGCCTCTGTCTGATCCTTGAACATTGGTCCTTACATCTAAGAGGCAGCAGCATTGTATCAACTCCTCCTCATGCCTCAACCCTCTCTGACTTCTCCTTCTGCTGCATCCCCTCTGCCTCTGGCTGGAAAAAGTTCTGCTTTTCGGGAACATGTAATTAGATTTGGCCCACTTGGACAATCTAGGATACCCTCCCTATCTTAAAATCTGTAATTTTAATTATGTCTTCAGATCCTCTTTCCCCACATATGTTCCCACAACTTCACAGGTGCCAGGAGTTAGGGTGTGGGCCTCTTGGAGACCATCATTCTGCCTACTGAAACTACTAAGCAGGTTAATCACTCTAGGAAACTGAGTCTCAACCGTGATGGAACCCTGGAAGAAGCTGTAGAATATGCCCAGACTCATCACATCTGGGCAGCAAAGAAGCTGGGGTATTTGTCCTCCAACTCCCATCTGCAGAGGGCTGTTCCTGGGGTCATTAAATACCCAGCATTTCCAGGGGCCCAGCTGAGAGTCCTGGGTGCATACACTAGGATCCCTAAAGTATACTAAGACGGTGAGTGCTGAGAGGGTATGGGTGGGTACTGATAGCTTCTGTGAATGTATGTTTATGTAAGTGCACTCAAAGTGGAGCCCAGCCATCTTGTTTTTTACAAGTTTACCTTGGCCTGTTGGTTCCAAACCTTCCATTGTGAGAGGAGGTAAGTAGGGAACAGGGGCTAAGCCTTGCTTAAACCTGAGTCCTAAGCCTCAGGCTTCAAGTCAGTCTTTTACCAGAGCTCCAGCATGGGTCGTGAGATATATGCCCAACTATGACTAAAGTGGAAATTTACCATATATGCTGCTAGATTCCTTACTTGTAATATTTCCTCTGAAGCCCCACAAAAAGAAGGTATGATTAACGAGGCAGGATCCAGGTAGTGTAATATTAAGAACACTTCACTTCTTATTCCTTATAATCATCTGACAACTGAAAAGAGGAACATGCCTGTATGGCAGAACTTACCTGTATGACAAACAGAAAGGTCAGCCTCTGGAAGGGAGTGATGTCAAGCAGTGGCATTGAGGCACAGGGTAAGTGGTGCCCACCCCCTTATCTGCAAACACTAGCCCAATAGCCATGGGCAGAGACAGACTCCGGCGATACTCGGTACAGTTTGGAAGTTTGATGGGCAGATTTTCTTACTTGCAACAAGTTCACCACTGCTCTTGTCAGGAGGAACTCTCCACCTGGATGATATCACAGCACCACCCTCAACACATGGTCTAAGGCTGTTTGTGGTGCTAAGATTACTCCTGCTATTAGACACATTCCCAAAACCCCAGGCCAAATAATTTCCGACTGAAGAACATAGGCTTGCAGTCAGACGAACCTGAGTTTGTGCCCCGGTATCCTTACCTACTAAGGTAGAAGCATGCTCACCTCATCTTACTGAAGGTGAGATGGTTGAGAGGATGAAACGAGACGGTGCCTACAAAGCAAATTGCCACAATACCTGACATCATTGGAATTCAATTAATGAGACACATTTTTTCAAGTAATATCACAGTAGTCACCTTCTAAGAACTAAGAAGTACCTTTGTTTTGTTTGCAGTGCTCTTTAGAATTGGAACCAACTCAAATGAACTGGCTGATAGTTGGTCTCATCTCACAGCACCCTCACTCTGCACCCAGCACCCTGCACCTGCTACTCTGGGTCTGCACCCCCTGTTTCCATGCTGAGGCAGAGCTGCTGCTTTCCACCTCACAAGGAAAGAAATATGCTCTGATATTGACAAAAGATAATTTATGTGCATAGAAAAGGTTCTTATTTATCCAACAGAAATATTATCCTCTTGAGTGTAACAGGGCCACAGTCTTGTCATTGGGTTTAGGAAATGAAAGTACATTTTAGTACTGCTTTACAACCTACTGGGGAAGGAACTGCTGCTACAGTGCCATTATTATTCATCAGGAAACAAGTTTCGGATCATGTTTTGAATTTTCTGTGCCCGTCCTCAGCTATTAACAGAGTTAACTGAGAACTGACTACAGGCACACCACTTCCTGGGTTTTTGTGATGTATTGCTTTGAACACATCACCTCATCAATAGGCCCTTCTAGTTTCTCACATCCAGCTTCTCTAATAAATTCCCATAAATTTAGGTTCTCAAGATGCAAATTAAAATGCCATTTCCTGCATAGCAAGATGCTTAAGTTTTATGTCAGCTACATTTGAGTGGTGACTACTAGAGATAGCCCCCAGCTGTATGAATTTGGGGAACTGAGAACACTGACATTTAATTATCCTCTAGTTTTGTTAAAAACAAAGTGAATTGCAATTTTGATAGCATACAGAAATATCTGCAGCCCCAAAAGTTCTGATAGAATAAGGAAGTACAATACTGTTATGATAAGATCTCAGGGTATTGCCAATGCCCAAGTTAATGTAATATTTCAGATAAATAGTAAACGTATCCACAGAATATTCACTTATAGATCATTGTGCCAAATGCTATAGATGATTTTTATGAAGTATAACAAAATCACTGTCTTCAGGGAATTAACAATCTAATAGAAAAAATAAGATTATATTAAACATACTAACCATTGAAGAGTATGCCATAGTATATGATTAAGCAGATGGAACACATGCAAGCACGCTTCATAAAATTAAAAGTGAGAACTTCAAGTTGTCCATGAAGGGAGGATCTCCTTGTGGTGACCTTATGTCCCCAACTTTACTTTTGCTTTGGGATTTATTGCTGATGACCCTTGTCCAAGCCTCACCAACCCTACTGGGAGGGAGAAGAGGGTCTGAGTAAAGGGTTTAAGTGGCGTATCACCCCAGCGAAGGTCAAACTCAAATAGGGAAAATCACAATTTCCTTCATGGCCCATGGCAAATCTAAGATGAAGTGAAAATTAAACTAGATTGAAAAGACTGAAGGAACAAAAGGGAAATCATCTCTAATCTGATCATCTCATCTACCAGCCATACTTAATATATCTTTGGATAGAGTCCTTACAGGGTGACTTCTTTATCTAGATCCCTGTGTGTCTACCCAACTAGCTTTCCTTTCTCACCCAAAAGATCACTTGGACATTTCTAAGTCCAGATGCCCAAGAGAGGCAGGAGTTACTCTTCCAGCACACCACCCAGGTCTCCTCAGTTCTATTTTCCTGTCTGAGGGTCTGGCCTCTTCCCCAAGTGACTGACATAATGTCAACCCCCCTGAGGACAGACCCTACCACAGTTCCTATATTATTACCATTGCTGCTACTTACCGTGTTACTGCTGCTGCTACTACAGAGGAAAATAATGGCTACCTCCATTTATTGAGCACTGATATCAGGTCCTGTGGTAAGCCTGTTATATAAATTATTTATCCTCACTATAACTTTATAGGAATACTAAGGCTTAGAGAGTCTGGGTAACTGGCCCAAGGCCAGGAAGTATGAGAGCTGGAATTTTCTTCTTAGTCTGTCTGACTCCATATCTGGTGCTCCTGACACAACTCTGTCCCCTTGAGCCTTTGCCTTATAAGTTCAAGACAAGTATATCAAACTCCTTCCATTCAAGGAGCACACATATATAAGATGGCTTGGGTTGGGGGCTGGTTTTATCACAGCACAAACATAAGACAATAATTATGCTGCATGGGCAGTAATTGCTCCCTAAATTATCGTGTTTTTCTTCATCCTGGATGATGGGGTGCCACCTTTGATTAAGGTAACTGATGGCGTGTTGTTGGGTCTAGATGTTTTTAAATAAGTATACCTGAGCGAGGTGGGATTCATACATTGGGGAAGGTAAGTCCTTAGCAACCCCTTGTTGCTCTTGATTTTCTTATAAGGAGGTATAATTATTCTTGAGCTCAGATTCTGACATCAAACATTGATTCTCAATGACTCTCATCAAATTCCTCTGATTACAGGTCTGTTACTCTACCTCAGTCCTCTCAGCTGTGCTTGGCTTGCTGCCATACAACCTGCCATTATCACCCCTGGCATTTAAACAGTACCTATTTAGACACACTGAACAATGAGCAACTTTCATATTTCCAAATGAAAGATATAATCAGCACCTCTCACAGTAACAGCCACTTTGTATTTTCACAAATACAGAAATTGTCCCACCAAACCATTCAAATGACAGTTTGGAAATTTTAACCTGATTCAACAAATATTACTTGAGAACTATGGGGCCATGCACTCTGCTAGATGCTGGACATAGAAAAATACATAAGCTTCATGCCCAAGAGTGGTCTGACGAGTGAGAGAGACCATTACGTATCACGTCAGAGCATCAGAACAGCCTCAGTGAGAGAGAGGGTCGGAGGTGTTCTGTGGGCAAGGGAAGAGGCATTTACAGCAACTTGAGGTTCAGGGTTTCTTGTTCTGTGTGGTAGCCGGGATCTGCAGCACACAGTGAAAACAGCAGCTCCACTTTCCCACAGAGCACTGCACTCATCAACAGCTAGAAAGATGACACATAATCATAAATGGTCCTGAAATGAAAGACAGTCTTCACAGAGGCTGTCATTTTGTATTCCACACAGACATACTCACATGATGATCATTCCCTATGGTGGCCTCAGTGTTGTCCCTGTACAGGCTAACAGTATGTTTTGTCAGAATAGGGGACTCTCCTTTTACAGCTTGAAACCCCTTTAGTGGGGGACAATGTCTTATATGCAATTAGAGATAGAAAATGTAAATGTAAGCCCTCTTGAGAGTATCATGAATAATAACAAGGCATGAGGAGGTCTGCCCTGTGGCAGGCACTGTGCTGAACATTTTTGTATAATCATTCATTTAATCCTCCCAGTGGTATGAGATAGGCACTAATATTCTCCCCCACAACAGCTGAAACCATTGAAACCTGCTCAGAGAGGTGGAGGAACTTCCCTGAGCCTCACAGCCTGAGTCATGGTGCAAATCCAAGACTATTCAACTTCAGAGCAGCCAAGTCCAGCTGCCATGAGTAAAGACTGGGTGGAAATAACTGGTGCCAGAACATTTCCTAAGGAAAAGGAAGTCAGTCAAAAAGGAAACAACGAAGAAATGAGTGTAAGGGATTCGGAGGGGCTCAGTAGAATGATACCTTTTTTCAAATTTTGATAAACATGAACCTTACCCACACTTGAATAACCATGATCCTGTTACATACAGTCCCGACACCTCCCCCAACCCCAACACACACACCGCCTCACAAACTTGGAAGAGAATTAACATTCAATTTAATCTTCCACCTGAGATATTCCAGGACCAATGCACATTAGACTTATGCTAGGCAAAGGCCCAATTCTCCCTCCTCGTATAGCAGGCACATTCGGGGCACTAAATTACAGGAAGTGATTATCTTTATCATTTACATCGTAAGAACTATCTTTTTTAAAAGCTAGTCTTAGAGTGAACAATTAATGAAGCAGCTGCCAAGCATGGACCCTTTGCCAAGTACTTGTTCACAGCGCAGGCTTCTACAATGTGAGGACAATGGTTCCGGGAACCTATGGTGAAATTCCACGGGCATATTTACATGTTCCTCACAGCCCCCATCGCCCCCTCCGGGAGTTAATAAACTTTTCATACAAAGCAGAATCTTTCGATGACTCGAGAAACTGAATCAAACAACCTACATTCTAGTCTGTGCTCTTCAACTAATTAGCATGTGACCTTTAGAAATTCATTCTTTCTAAAATCCCATTGTCTGCATGAGGAAAGCAGAACTACATGATCATCTGATCACTGAAGCTTTTCCTGCTTTAAGTGTCTGATTCTACGAGATGTCATTTTAACTAACACATAGACATAAATCCACACAAGGTGTGAGGCCCTGTACTATGAGATGAGGGACACAGAAACAGGTAATCTATGCCCATGTCCACAAAGAGTTGCTTTATTGTAAGAGCCATTAGGAAAGCTAAAATTATAAATCTATGAAATTATTACTGTGATTTTTAATGTTTCAACCATTATCTCCTATATCCTGACACTTTTAATAAAAACTTTCTAATAGATATGGTTTCTATGCATACAATTATATCTACCTCACATTGTGGTTGTCAGGGTTAAACCAATAAATACATGAAAATCGCCTAGAGTGAACATTTAATAATAACAATAACCACCACGTACAATGAATTTTCTATGCACCAGGTATTAATATTTTCAGTACACTTTTCATAGATTATCAAATCTTCATGACACTTCTTAAAGATATGTATTTTAAAACCCATTTTATGGATAAAAAACATAAAGCTTAGAAAATAAAGTACCTTGCAAAGGTCACATCAAATAATAATTTGAATTCATCTCTGTCTGATCCCAAACTTACATACTTAACCAGCTCCTTATTTTTCCTCTCTGGCCACCCTTTCTACACTGAGTTGGCTATGTTCTACCCATCTAATAGCATGGCCTCTGCTTTTCAATTCAATTTTGCATCTGACTTTCTATGTATACATATCTAGTGATCAGTGTTGGTGATGGTAGAGGCTCTCAGCTTTAAATCATCCCCATTCCTTTTAAAGTATATATAATACTTAACATCACTTGCCCCTTTCTGCCCCATTCTATCTCTGTTTTTCTCACTGTATTAGGGAAAATAGTCAAGGTTTGCTTTGGATCCTCAAAAGACAAAAGAAGCTGACAGAGATTTTCACAGCCACAGGCAACTCTCCACCTTTATAGTCACTTTACACTGCTCAACCCTTGGGCATAGTATGTGCTAGGAAACACTTTTTGGACTGGAACCCTGGCACCAATGCATATACACTCCTCTCCTTTCTGAATCTGTTATTATTTTTGAAATAGTTATTATTTTTGTAAACATCTCCATTCATCACCATCAAAAACAACAACTGGTTAAGAAGCGGTTGTCTCTCTACAGCAATTAGCACACATTGCTGGTAGAAGTGTTTGCAGAATGCCTCTCCTATAGTACATTCTTGGTGCTGATTCCCTCTTCGTCTGCCCACATGCATTTAAAATTTTTTTATGTACCAGGTCCCATACCACACACTTTTATCCTTGCTTGTCCTCAGCAGAACAAAGCTCCCCTCCTTCTGGTTGTCCCTCTTTTTTTTTTTTCCAGTTTCAATAGTGTTTTTTTGCATTTTTTTATTTTTATTTTTATCTTTTTTACTTCAGAGTATTACAGGGGTACAAATGCTTTGGTTACATAAATTGTCTTTGCACCACCCAAGTCAGAGCTACACGCGTGCCCATCCCCCAGTGTGTACCACACCCATTAGGTGTGAATTTATCCATCCTCTCCTCCCTCTCACCTGCCACACTCCCTATGAATGTTACTTCCCATATGTGCACATTAGTGTTGATCAATTAGTAACAATTTAATGTTGAGTGCATGTGGTGTTTGTTTTTCCATTCCTGAGACACTTCACTTAGAAAAGGGGCTCCAGCACCATCCAGGATAATACAATAGGTAGTTAACCATTTTTTTTTATGGCAGAGTAGTACCCAATGGTCCACATACACTACATTTTATTAATCCACTCATGTATTGATAGGCACTTGGGTTGTTTCCACATCATTGCAATTGTGAATTGTGCTGCTATAAACATTCAAGTACAGATGACTTTTTTATAGAATGTCTTTTTTTCCCTTGGGTAGATACCCAGTAGTGGGATTGCTGAAATGATTGTTCCTCTTGACAGGTTTTCTATTTCTTGCTGTTCTAATAGGATTCTATCATAGTTCCTCTCCTTTACTGCCACCTTAAACCAGTGCTAAAATGTTCATTCCAGCTTTCACTACTTACCCCGTGTCAACCTCAGTTTTGTCTTTTGCAAAGATCTTGTCAGCCCTACCTGCCCACTCCCCTAGCTGTGAATAAATCCCAGGCTGTTGACATATCTATCAGAGGATTTTAACCTGAGACTTATAAATGGATTTCAGGGGCTCCGAAAACGTCCCGCACTTGGAAAAGAGGCATGCATATATGCATATGTGCACTTTTCTAATGAGAGTATTGATGATTTTCATGCAATCATAGAGGAATCCTTAAACAACAACAATAACAAAAATATGAAATCTTACATGTAGATGTAAATGGAACCAGAGAATACTGAACCTGGAAGAGATTTTAAAGAGGATTTACTTTGGTGCTCCCATTGTGGAGTTACCGACCCTAGGAATGCTGAGACAGTAGCAGTGGGCTATTTTAATAGTACTAAGCTATTTCAAATATTTCAAGAAGTGTAATGCAAATTATATCTTTATCCATAATAAGGTTGTCTAGTATAATGGACATTTCTAGTTACTTTGATTTGTGCAATAATTAAATGGAACCAATGCTAATAATAGTGGGCATGTATTTCATTGTACACTCTGCCAAACTATCAGCTGAGTACTTTCTATATTTTGTTATGTTTCATCTTTGAATAGCAAATATGTTATCCTTATTTTTTGTATGATAGAACTGAAATTTTCAGAAATAATTCCTAACTTGACCCATGATCAAGGCCTCCAGAGAGGCAGGAATTGACCTGCACATGCAGCTGAAGGCTGCAGAGTGAGGGAATCCTGCTTGTCTCATACTCTGGTTGTCAGTTATATAATATGAATTAATAAAAATAAGAAAACATAATACTACTTAATAAATAATACATTGCTTGACTTTTGTTTTCCTTTAAACCTGTGGTTCTCGATGAGGGAAGATTTTGTCTCCCAGTGGAGGAGACATTTGGAGGCATTTGACAATGCCCGGAGACATTTTTCATTGTCACAGATGAGGATGTTATTAGCATCAAGTGGGTAGAAGCCATGAATGCTGCTAAACATCCTACAATGGACAGGACAGCCTCCCACGACAAAGAATCATCTGGCCCAAAATGTCAGAAGTGCTGCTGAGAAATCCTGCTCTAAGCATGGTTCAGAGGTTATTGGGAGTGTGGGAATACCAAAAATTATTTTCTGTGATGAAAATGTTGAGAGCCATTAATCTTGCTTAACTGTGGCACAGTAAACAATAATTTTTTTTGAATACATGAACCTCTATATTTAAGGAGGAAAATTATTTTCTTCCCTTTCGGCTTCACTTTATTTTTCTGGTATTATCCCATATATCCTCTAACCCAGTACTCTCAAACTTCAGCATACAATAGAATCACCCGGGGGGCTTTAAAAACACAGATTCCTAGACATCAACTACAGAATTTCTGTTTTGTTAGGTCTGAGGTGGGATCTGAGAGTCCATGTTTCTAACAAGCTCCCAGGTGATCTGTGGCCCACACACGAGTAGGAAGGCTGTTCACCCTGTCTCATGGAGTCTTCCCCCATCCTCCAGAAGAGAACATCCTACTTCTGTATCAGGCCACAGCTGCTTGCCCCTTCAGCCTCCCTAACCTCATATGTATTCTACTTGTTGGGAAGAGGAAGCGTCCATAGATTCTTTATCCATCCCACACATTAACAAAACTAAGAGCCACTTTTTGGTAACTTTTAAGACATTGTAGGGAGAGCTAAAATTTCTTAACATCACATTTCTCTTATACAAAAAAATAGGATATCTCTTCCCCCCATTACCCCCCAATTTTTTTTTTAAGTATTTCTTTCTTTCTTTTGTAGTTTGGAATAACACAAACACATTTTCAAAAAATAAAATCTCCTCTTCCAGTCACACGCTTTCTAAAACAGGCATTGCACAACATTTAAGCATCTATACTTTGTGTGCACATGTGTACATTTGCATGTGGAGTCCCCATTCCAGTGTGCCTCTCTTCTTTTAAATCAGAAAAAGAAGAGTCATGATCTGTTTCTTCAATTTATTTGCATTCAAAAGATTAATCTATCTACCCTTTTTTTAATAATCAGATCTTACTGGTTTCTTACCTCTGAGAGATGTTCTAGAAGGCTTTCTGACTTTCTTTTGTGCTCTCTGTATTATATAGTCCTAGTCGAGGTTATATATTTTTCTACACTTATGTAGAATTTAATTATCATTGAATGCTTCCTTTGAACTTCTTTTATTCCTTCTCCTTTTAATTCCTCTCTGTCTGCATACTGTATTCAGCTCAAATGCAATGCACAGCCCTCATCCTTCCATCCATAATCTCTCCTTCTCTGTAGGTTTCCCCCTGGACTTTCTCCCCATCTTCTCGTTTTCCTTCCTCATAGATCTCAGACAACATACCCTTTTGTGTGGGAAGTCTTCCTTGCCTCTTTTTCTCAGCTTCCCTGTCCCTGATAATTTAGCATTGTGTATATTTTCTATCCTGGTAGTTTTATGTAAACATAGGGTGTTATGAGGATTAAAACAAAAATGAACACAAAGCCCTTAGCTCTCAATAAATGTTGGTTATGAATTTCATTCTCCCTGGATATCACATTTATTTCCCAAACAACACCTTAATTTTCTTTTGCTTTTTCCCTTTTGCATCATGAAGCCCTTCCGACTCCTTTACAGCTCTGCCTGCTTTCGTCTGAGGAAGTATTCCCTGCTAGGATATTTTCCTTCCTCTTTCTTTCTAGGCCCTAGAGCAGATCCAGATTAACTATCTTTCTTTGTTAAAATACGCTCTTAGGCAGTTTGCATAAATATGCATTTCTTACCACATATATTGAATTAAATTCACGTTTTACCCAGGTACAAATTATTGAGTTCTTTCAGACACACCCAAAAATGTCCTTGAAAACCACCATAGTTGTGTCAATCATTTTTCTGATTTGAATTTGGTTATCTTGAATTGTTCCCTCTACCAGTTATAATTCATCTCTGCCCCTGAATGAAAAGCACCACCATCATTCCTTACCAAGGTTTTATTTCACATGTATCCAAAAGAAGTCTTTTACTGTAACTGGAATTGCCAATATATTCCAAACACATTGTGGTGGACTGATTGCTGTAACAGCCATACTGACGCCTCTCTACATCCACACCCTTTCATGTACTATTACTCCCACACTGAAGCTGGGACTGGCCACTTAGCTTTTGGCCAATGGGTTAGTAGTTATTGTAACACAAGCAAAGAATTGAAAGTGCTTCAACATTGGGAATTTGTTCTCTCGTTTCTCTTGGAACTCTGTGACCACCATGGGAACAAGCCCAGACAAGCCTTCTAGAGGATGAGAGGTCATAGAGATGGAACAGCTGTTGAGGAAAACACCACTAACAGCCATTTCTACTCTTGCTATCATTAGCCAGCCAGATCCACCCAATCCACCAACTAGCCATGTTAGATAGACAGCCAGGTACATCCGGCCATTCCTGGGGACAAAGGCAGGAGCCCTGAGCAATCGTCACACCTGGAGGAGGAGGAACTTCCTACCAATCTGCCAGTCAGAATCTAACATGCCAACTGCAAAAGAATGCAGAGGATTCCCCAGCCCGCAAGCCAAGTAACTGGGGAACAATAAGGTCTGGAAAGTGACCTAAAACAACTGAAGGCTAATTATCATGTCATTAGCTTAAATATACATTGTGGTTCAGCCACCCCAAATGAGCTTTCAGAGAAGCTCCTGGGAAGACTCAGGCTATGTAACTCCCAACTATCCATCAAAGAGGTTTGATGGTCGCGTTTGAACCATGAGGAGAGCCCAGCCTAGGCAATATAAAACAGGACCCCAGACCATAATCAGGGCTCTCCTGTTACTACAGGGGGTCTGGTCTATTCATTGACTGTGGTGAATAGTATGTTGATCTTGCTCTGTAAACCTATCTTGTCCTTCTTCAGTAAACTTCATTTCACTCTTGCCTTGCTTTTTTGGTGTGTCTGGTTATTCTCTGGCCAAGAGCACACCAAGAACTAGGTACAGACAACTGCAACCCACCAGCCACGGACTCTGAGCGAGTCCAGTCAGGATGGACAACAGCCCAGACCAAGCTCCCTGCCCTCAGAAGTGAGAGCCAAATAAATGGTCACTGTTTGAGCCATTAAATATTAGAGTAGTTCCTTAGGTGGAAAGCTAACAATTAAACACACTTTAGCCAGTTAATACTGTTCTTATTGATATGCTTTATTGCAAAGAGAAGGAGGAAAAGGTCTTTCTTTGGCATAGTCTTTGAAATCACCATAAAATTCTTTGAAAAATTTTGGTCCATTTTCTCCTGACCAAGATTCATGAGCACTTCTTTTGAAATAAAAATCTTCATTAAATTGAACAACTCTGTGCTAATGTGTTGTTGTTTTTAATTTAGGTGAAAGAACAAATCATTGAAATATACAACTGACTCAATAAGAAATAGAAAACTCAAAGTAACTACTGTATCAATTGGACAAATTATATTGGCAATTGAAAAACCTCTCTGAAAAGAAAACATTAGGCCTAGACGGATTCACTAATAAATTCTTTCAGATATTTAAGAAAAATAATATCTGTCTTACAGAAACTAACTCCAGAGAAAAGGAAAAAAGGAAAGACTTCTCAACTTATTTTAAATGGCTAGCATAAACTGATATAATAAGATGATAAAAATATAATATAGAAAAATTACAGGCCAATTGCTTTCATTAATATAAGCAAAAGGATAACTTATCACAACTAAGTTTATCTAAGGAGTGTAGAGTTTGTTTAATATGCAAAATCAAACAATATAACATTAGCAGAATAAAGGGGAAAATCTTATCAACTAATAGATGCAAATAAATTTTAATAAAATTCAATATCCATTCATGTTTAAAACTTTAAACAAGGTAGAAATAGAAGAAAACTTCTAACTCCAATGTAACATACCTATCAAAAAAAAAAACTGCAGCAAATATCAAATTTAATTGTAATATAGTAAAAGATTTTTCCCCTGAGATTAAAACAAGGAAACAATAGCTGCTGTCACCACTTTTCTTCATCATTGTACTATAGATCCTAATTAGGGCAATAAAGGAAGAAAAGGTAATAAAAGATTTAAAGATTGAAAAGCAATAAATAACACCATCATTATTTGTGTATGATATTATTATATACCTAGAGAATATAATAAAGTCTACTGATAAACTATCAGAACTAAGTGAATTTAGCAAGGTCCCTGGATAAAAAGTCAACACATAAAAATAAATTGTATGTGTATATACCAGCAATGAGCATTAAGACAATTTTTAAATATCATTTATCATGACATCAAAAAAGTAAAAGATGTATCGTATATATGGACTGGAAGTTTCAAAATTGTAAAGATGTCAGTTCTCCCAAATTGATCTCTAGATTTAACACAATTCTAATAAAAATCCTAACAGGATTTTTATGGAAATTGGCAAGCTAATTCTGAATGATGTGTGGAAATTCAAAGGACCAAGAATAGGACAGGCAATTAAAGAAGAACTAAGTTAAAGGATTTATACTATTAGATATTAAGACTAATCATGGGGCTCTAGTAATCAAAACAATGTAGGACAAGACAGGCAAAAACACCAGTGGAACAGAAGAAAATGCCTAGATTTAGATTCACACACACATAATCACCTAATTTAAGACAAAATTACTACTGCAATAAAACAGGGTCTGCAAAATAAATGATGCTTAATCAATCGGTTATCCATTTTGAAAAAAAAAATTAAACCCTACCTCACATAACACATAACAATCAAATCAGGCCGGGCACAGTGACTCATGCCTGTAATCCTAGCACTCTAGGAGGCTGAGGCAGGAGAATAGTTTGAGCTCAGGAGTTCGAGATCAGCCTGAGCAAGAGCGACACCCCATCTCTACTAAAAAAATACAAATAAATTAGCTGGACAACTAAAAATACATAGAAAACATTAGCCGGGCATGGTGGCTCATGTCTGTAGTCCCAGCTACTCAGGAGGCTGAGGCAGATGAATCACTTGAGCCCAGGAGTGTGAGGTTGCTGTGAGCTAGGCTGACACCATGGCACTCTAGCCTGGGCAACAGAGTGAGACTCTGTCTCAAAAAAAAAAAAAAAAAAAAAAAATCGAATCAGATGCATCATAGAACTAACTGTGATAGGTCAAACAGTAAAGCTTTTAGAAGATAACATATAAAAATATCTTCACAACCTTGGAATAGGCAGATTTCTTAAATAGAACACTAACCATGAAAAGCACTAACCCAAAAGGAAAAGCTTGATTCAACTGCGTTAAAATTAAAATCTTATTTTTAAAAAGTGACATTACAAAGTATCTAGAGGGAGAAAGTATTTGTAATACATATACATGAGACAGGACTTGTATGCAATGCATAGAAAACTCTTACAATAAGAAAAGACAAATAACTCTGTTTTTAAAAAGAAACAAAAGACTTGAAAAAACACTTAGCAAAAGACAATATGTGAATTGCCAGCATGCATGTGAAAAGGTGGCTAACTCATAATTACTTTCAGTGAATTGCAAGCTAACACCAGTGAGCTACCACTACCTTCCCACAAGAATGGCTAAAATGGACAGGACTGACAACATTGAGTGTTTCCAAGAATGTGGAGCAACTGGAATTCTCATATAGTGCTGGTAAAGGTGTAAATTGGTATAAACACTTTAGAAAACTTAGTGAGAGTATCCACTAAACATTGCTTATGTCCCATTATTCCATATAGCCAGAATAAATTCTTATATATATGGACCAAATGACATACAGGAATGTTTATTAAATGTTATGTGTAATAGCCTAAAGATAGAAATAACCCAAATGTATTTAGCATGGAAAAATAATTTGTGATATATTTATACAGTGGACTACTATTACTCACAAGGATATGGACAAATTATAGACAAAACTTAAAATGAAAAAGACCAGATGATTCTACTCACTTAAAGTTCAAAAGCAGGCAAAACTAATCCTTGGAGCTTAAAATCAAATAGCAGTTACATTTGAGGTTGTATAATAACTGGAAAGATGAACAAAAAGAGCTGCTACAGTGCAGGGAATGTTGTATTTCTTATTCTAGGTGGTGGTTACTACAGTGTGTTTACTTTGTAAAAGTTTATAGATCGTATTGGGGCACTTTTTTGTATTTATGTTATGCTTTAATAAAGAAATAAAAAAATAAAAACAAAGCAAAAAATAAAGTTTTATTTATTATTTACTGGTCAGTTATTCTTTTTCTCACCATTGTTTCTTCCCTTTTCCTTTAAAGTCATTTTTTTTCTTAGAAATCTTTTAAATATCCAAAATGGACATTCCATGGACATACCAGACCCATCTACTATATTGCCTCCCTTCTTATCATTTGATAGAACTTTTTCACTTTTTTTTTACCTAGAATGTAGAATAAGAAGTCACAAGCTTAAAAGACACCAAAAGAAAGAATTTTTTTTAATCCCAGAAATTATTGCATACTTGACTAAGCTGTTAATATTATATCACCGCAATTATCTGCCTATGTGTTTGACTTCACACTGTTTTAAACTTCTCAGATAAGGGGACAGGTCTAATTAATTTTTTTGGTCCTGATCCTATTCTTAGTCTTTGCCACATAGTAGGAACTCAATAAATTATCGTTGACCTAAAAAACTGTATAATCCATGTTGAAGTCTTTAAGAATAGCCAGAGGGCCGGAATTGAAAGAGGCTGAAATAGCCTATTTCTCTAGGGCAAAGAACTAGATTATATGACCTCTTTCTTGAGAGCCCTTCTCTCTCCTAGAGTCTATGATTGAATGACTTACTGGTAACTTTTATAGCTTTCCTTGGTTACTCATTATACCAGTTGACATACCACTGAGATTTACTTTGTCCTTTTTCTTTTTCTTTGTTATTTTCCTTTTCTTAAAAACAAATCATAGATTTTAAATTTTTGGTTCTTTCTAAATGGTTGCAATCTGAGCCACATAGATTAAAATACACAATTTTTAATTTCACATCTATGTCTGAAATTCAGAGTTCTGAATTTTATATACATGATCCAGATACATTTCTGAATAGAAAATTTATATCCTGAATAATAATTTTGCTAACATAACAGGAATTCATTCATTTTATACCTCATTTTTTCTTACTCCAGACAATAGCTAGTGCTTAGTTTGTAGTATCACATGTTGGAACAACAGAAATTATTAATTATGAAACAGTTTAACCTGATCCACTAGGATTCAATCAAGAAGACTTGACAGTGGAAGACTCCTGAAACAGGAAAAAAAGCTTGAAATGAAAGCAAAAGAAGATAGAAATTGGAAAGTGTCTGCCTCTAAGCATTTGATGCACTTTTTTCCTTTTTATGTCTAAAACAACACTAATGACCTTTCAAAAATATTATTATTAAATAGACAGAATTTGAATGCTACTAAATTTACTTGATAGCCTTTCATGTTTCAACCCTACTGAAATTCAGTCTATACACAAATGTTCTTAAAATGTATTATTTCATTACAAATTTTATTATTTTATTGCAAACTGTAAAATTTGATTTCCCAGTAATTTTGCTTCTATATACTAAGAAATAAATGTAATCTATGTACTTGTAGAATAATTATTTTCAAAAGCCTAAATACATTTTACCAAAATAAGCACTAAAAATAAGTACTACTATGCATCAGCTCTATCCTTTCATTTCCTTTGTTTACAATGTCAACAAAAAATAAATTTAAATAAAATATTTTTATCAATCAAACTATTTCAAAGTTAAAGAAATACCTTTGACTTCAAGTTTATAGCAGCCCTCATTTCTCATTACAGTACAGACATGTAGTTTCCTTTCACTTACTTTCTTGTTAAAAGGTACAAAATGCTCCCCTTCTCTCTCCCCCTCTGTCATTTCTGAGTAAAGAAGGCAGATTTCCATTTTCTGCTACTGATTCAATCAATTGATCCAGTCTCTTCTCATTCCCTAAGCAAAACTAATTACAAGATCATATGTTATTCAACCTTGAACCCAGCTCTAACTCTGTGAGATTGACATCCAGTTAGACCGAGATTATTTCAACAAATGTATAATAACAATAATTGATAGAGACCAACTAACATCTCTCTTAATTGCGGTTCCTCTTCGAGTATTATAGTTAGGACTACAGAAATAAATAGTTATTTTTGATATAGCCCCATGTAGGCGGGGAATTGGCAAAGCCAGCCTTTGGTGCAAGATGAGGAGGCCCTGACTAGTGTGGTCTGAAGGGTTTGAAGTGTCCACTATTTCTCCCAAGGCACCTGTCAACCCCATATTGCCCACTCCTTTGAGTTAAAATGCAAATGTTATCTAGGAAGCATAACTCTCCCATATAAACTTGTTTTCTAAACTGAGTTACACAGTAAGATATGAGCTGGACAAAAAATGGTAATAATTTGGGGCAGGGAACAAGGCAGAGAAAAGAGAATATTCAGAAAGTTAGGACAGAGAGATCAGCCTAAGCAAAGACATGAAGAAGAAAACCACAAAGTATAACTAAGAGAAAGACAGTAAACTGACCACAGCAGAAGATTTTAGAACAGTTGTAAAAGATAGGTCTGAAAAATGACATACTATTGAGTGTTTTCACTGAGGCAGCAAAATACGATAGAAATCTAACACAAGATATGCCACCAAAATGCAAATTTTCAAAGAAATGACCAAAAACTTATATGGTGATTTCAAAGTTCCCTGAGCCACAAAAGGGATTTAGCAGTGTCCGGAGAATGAGGGTGAGGAGAGGATGCGTTAAAAGCTTGTTGTTGGAGCGAGCCAGTGGTAGGTGGAGTAGAGACCCTTCCCTGTAAGCCTCCTGAGAAGAGCTTCAGCAGGGTATTCAGAAAGGGTGTTGAGTGTCTCCAGAAGGCTGGGGCATATGGTGGCCTGGCATTTGACTCCTGCCTGGAAATTCTCCGAGGCAGCAGTGGGCTCCCTGGCTGCTTGAGCAGCACAGAAAAGGGGAAGTAGCACATTCATCAGGATCTGCCTAAAGTTCCAGCATTTTTCAGGGCAAAAGACATATCAGTATTTCACACAGGAGCAATAGCTAGCCTGAAGCCACTTTAAATTCTTCCCTAGAAGACCTCCTAGAAAATAGGAAAAAACTAAGGGCAGTGTTGGGAAAAGCAGCTGGAGGAAAATATATTGCCCTTGTCATTGGAACTAAATTCAAGTGTTCTCAGTGAGAGCCTTTTACAAGCATTCAGGAGGGAAGGGGTCAGGTTGACATCATTCAGGTGGGATATAAAAAGCCATTTTAGGCTGGGTGCGGTGGCTCATGCCAGTAATCCTTGCACCCTGGGAGGCTGAGGCGGGTGGATTGTTTGAGCTCAGGAGTTCAAGACCAGCCTGAGCAAGAGCAAGACCCCGTCTCTACTAAAAAATAGAAAGAAATTAATCAGACAACTAAAACTATACAGAAAAAATTAGCCGGGCATGGTGGCGCATGCCTGTAGTCCCAGCTACGCAGGAGGCTGAGGCAGGAGGATCGCTTGAGCCCAGGAGTGTGAGGTTGCTGTGAGCTAGGCTAATGCCACGGCACTCACTCTAGCCAGGGCAACAAAGTGAGACTCTGTCTCAAAAAACAAACAAAAAAAAAGAAAGCTATTTTACGGCAAGACCAGCATATAAGACCTTTCCTGCTCTTTTCCCATCTTCAACCAGTAGAGATAACAAACCTTGATTTAAAAGACAGGGGAGGAGAGGGAGAAGAAATGGCTCTTGGTTCTCTGGAGTAGATTCTCTCTTAGCTTATTTTCTAAACATGGATTAATTAGCAACAGAAGGGCATTTTGCATGTGCTCATTTATGATGTGAAATTTCTAACCAGAGTATTCTTCCATTTGCCTCCTTCTCAAACCAAAGTTTTCTTTCTTGCAGCACACCTAAGTGGCAGGAGGAGAAAATATTTAAATTTAAATCAAGTTCAAAATGTGATTACTTCTTGACCTATACACTTTAAAATTGATATTGTGTTTTGTGACTTGAAGTGAACATAACACCTCGTAATTCATGGTACTGTCTATGTTTCAAAAAGAGGCTGGAGGAGATTCATCACTAAGTAAATTGTAAAGCGAAAATGCAAAGCAAATATAAAGACGCTTTCTGATTAAATCTCATGAATTTTGCTTATTTAACATCCCTCTTACAATACTGTGGTAATAGCAATAATGATTACAAAAAATAGCTACCATTTTTTAAGACCTATTTGTGTCAGGCAGTATGATACGTATTTGGCACATATTCTCATTTGATCTTCATAACAGTCCTCTTAGTTTAATATTATAATTTCCACTTCCATGATGAGCAAAATGAGAAACAGAGGGTTAAGCAATTATCCCAGGTTACTCAAGCTATAAGCGATCAAATTGTTATATGACCACAAAGAGGACTTCAAATTATATCCTCTCATTTACTATATCACATTGTATCAGTGCCAGGTTACAAAATTTCATTTCATCTAACAGGCACTGAAGGGCCATTATAGATATAAAAGATAGAGAATGAGAAAATAAAAGTGGTGTTTTAAGGAGGATAAGCCGGCAGCCCTTTGTATCATGCCTCTACAGCAATACACTTCTACCACTCTGGCCACTGTGTCATAGGGACAGACAAGAAATCAGTCACTACTCTACCCACTTGCCAATCCCCAAAGCCACATAAATGCACAATCAAACATGCTTCAGGAGAAAGATGTGGTATTAGAACACACTTCTGTGTCCTATTCTTCCCAAAGCACATCCATGACACTCAGAAATTTCACATCATAAATAGGAATAGGAATAATACCCTCCTATTGCTAATAGATCCACTTTGAGAAACAAAGAGTCTGCTTCAAGAATCCAAGAGGCCATTTCAAGAAATCTGTCCTTTTTGTGTGCCATTATTATTATTATTATTATTATCTTCAAAGACACTAAAACTGCTTGCTAATGAGAGAAAAATCCATGAGCAGCTCTAGCCAGTCATTTGGAATAAATAATCCAGGTGTTAAAAGTCTGACCTATGGGCTATTCAGTGTCAGATAACTACTGAAAGTTTAGTAACTAGGGCACCAACCATAAAGAAATCCATTTCATGTGTCCCTCTCACTAAGATTAGAAGTCTGCACCAAAATATTAATATATGAAAACTATAAATTATAATTTAAAATATCTTAACTATCACAGTGAATGTAAATTCTTCACAAAAATTTTTAAATAAAATCTTAACTCTGTTAAACATTGCAGACCAGGGAACTTTAAGTCTCTACTCAAAAATATTCCAATCAAGATTTTAATTTTCTACTTTGTATTTTTCATATTATTTACTCCCAATGACCTCATGCAAAGATCTAAGATGGAACTACTACATTACCTAGAGTTGTGCTTGACCAAAAACACTGCCTTTTACAGTAAGGTGGTTGTAGTTGATTAAATACTTTGAGGTTTCTTTTGCCTGTTTTATAAACCCAAAAAGACATATCTATCTTAAACCAAGACAATCTAATTAAACAAATATATAGAAGTAGAACTAGACATTTTCCCATTCAGTTTTCTAGAACAATCTAGTTGCCACCAGTTTTTTCTTTAATATGCCTACCTATATAAGTGCCTAGACACCATTTCAGATACTTGAATTTGGTTTTTTGAATAAAGCTCCAGGAACATTAAACCCAAGGTGAATTCTGAAACAATTGTGTCACATTGAAACTAAAGCTTCATTGATTGGTATCAGCCAAGTACAAGGTATGCATTCTGCTGAGTGCCTCTAGGATGGAATCCACCTCCTGGCTCCCATTACCTACTGGCAGCAGCATAAAAGCATTGCACCTGAGAATATTTTACTTTATTGGAAATCTGAGTAATCACAAAAAGATAAAACCACTGAAAAATCTTATCATTTACCACAGAGGAAGCATAACTTTAGGCAAAGGCCTCAGAGGCTCTAAGGGTACAGAGCAAGGAGGGAATGATGCTCGCCTGTGCCTTATTAATCCCAGAGGGTAGGTAGTGACACTCCATGGTGGATAATAGAAAAAGAGAGGTCACAGAAAGACCCAAAGAAAATGAACACCAACATGAGTCAAACATGGAGACTCTGAGCCATCTCTACTTATCTCCTTCTTGGAATCACTCAGTACACAACAAAAGATACGCTTTGGGAAGTCTAGTTACCAATCAAAAATGGACTAGTAAAACTAGTAAACAAATGGATTGTTGTACTTACTGCGACTGTCTACTGATTGATTTCTAAGTATTTATTAAATATTGCCTAAACATGAAGTCTGCATTTGTTCATGTTCAGTGTTTGAGTCAGGAGACTTAGTGAACTCTTCCTGGCTACATTACTATTGTGTGACTATGAAAAGTAGCCCTCCCTCTCTGCTTCGACTTTCCTCACCTGTACAATGAGGAGAATAATAAATCCCATCTATCTCCAGTGGTGTAATGAACAGGATTCCAGGTTAATAATTCATGACACTTTCTGGGTGAATGATTCTATGTAAACACAAGCATGAGTGCAGAAGCCAGTCATAAACCATTGGTTATTTGACACCCAGTTTAGCATTTGATCTACAGCAGTAACATTGTTTTAAAAACATATCTGAAAATAGTCTCTTGGAGTTCCTTTTTCCATCTCATCTCACCCACATCCTGCATGACACTCGATTTCCTATTTTGAATGAAGGAGGGTGTTTTCCACCTTCCCACAAAACAAAAGGAGTGTTGTCAACTGCCTACTTTTTTCTCTTTAAAATTTTTGGGAGACTTGTTCATCTGTTAATTGACCACTTGCTCAGCTACAAAATAGCATTTTAGGTTTCTAAGTAAATGCAGTGTCTTCAGGTTTCTCATTATATAAGACCACAAATGAAATCTAGCCTAGAAATTCATATTATGTATAATAAATAATCTGCTCGATTGACATAAATAGTGTGCCTCTTTTAGCTGGGCCTTAATCTGTAGTTTGCTTACTAAACTAGTGCCTGCCATATTTAAAAGTAGAAGGGAGAAATTATAAACCACATAAGTCAAAATCTTATTTTGTTTCACATGTTATTATGTACTACTTTCTAGTAAGTGAAGTATCACAAGAGTGGAAAAACAAGCACCACATGTACTCACCATCAAATTGGTATTAACTGATCAACACTGAAGTGCACGTATACTAATAACATTCATCGGGTGTCAGGCAGATGGGACAGGGGAGAAGGGGATGGGTATATTCACACCTAATGGGTGCAGTGCGCACCATCTGGGAGATGGACACGATTGAAGCTCTGACTCAGGTGGGGCAAAGGGACAAATATACGTAACCTAAACATTTATACCCCTGTAATATGCTGAAATAAAAAAAATTTTAAAAAACTTATATGTACTAGGAACATTTATTATAGGAAACATATTTTTATGACTTTTTCCATTTTTGTAGAGTTGAGTTGATAACCAATAGAAACATTTTTAAAATACCATAATCACCAGTAACAATATTATACAACAAAGCCAGAATATTCTTTACCAGAATAAAAGACACAATTCTGCTCAGCTGTTTAGAACATATCAGGCACACATGTAATAAAAGAATATTTAAGTAGCTCTTATCTAGTAACAACATGAAAGAGTAAGGCAAGAAAAAGTAGGAAACACTGGTCAGAACATACTGAATCAAAACTTCAAAATATAAGACATGACCAGTGAGAGGTTCCTGCAAACACCCTCAGCAGGCAGACAAACCTTCCACATAAAAATCAATAGAATTGGGCTCTATTTGAACAGAGAAATAGTCCTTCAATGAGGCATGGATAAGCAAGTGAGCACTCAGTGGGAACAGATTCTTAAAATGGTAACCATAGCCACGAATCAATAGACTTCAAAAGGTACAATTAGAAGTTAACACTTTCATTGGTCTTTTCTGGCACAGTCAAGCATGAATAACAAGATATTATTGATTTTAAAAATCTGTATTTAAATAGAAAGAAATCATTAGGAAAAAAATGAGCAATCCTCTGATTCTTCAAGTCAAACCCTGGAATTTGCTTTATACCAGCCCAATAAAAGGAAACCTTTAGGTTCTATGATAAAATCATGGATAAATTTATTTAGCAATTTTAACTGAAACAGTAGGTCATTTCAACCTCAAAATTATGTGAGGCATCGTGATAAGCATTGAGCACAATTAAATGTCATTTCAAAATTTTAAAATAATAATAACTCTTTAACAGGAAAATAATTTGTAGAGTCTGTCATTTGAAGCAGACAAAAGCTCATTGAAAGTAACAATCATTTAGACATAAACAGTTTATTTCAAGACGTAAACAGTTTATTTCAATTGCGACAGTCATTATTGTAATTCTACGGTTATCTGTGGCTGCTCAACAAATTACCATAAACTTAGTAGCTTCAAAGAATAATTTTTTGTTATATTTCATAGTTCCATGAGATGAAGAGGCTTAGAGAGGAAGTTCTTGCTGGGTTTCCTATGTGCTTGCAGTTAGATGGTAGCTAGGTCTGAAGCCCCAACAGGGACAGCTCATATGGCTCCTTCACGCATCTGTCTGCCACCTCAGTTGATATGCCAGGAACATCTGAGGACTGGCCATGCTCAGGCTTCCCCATTTCTCCTCCCCTTCCCTCATTCCCCTCTCTCTCTCTTCCTTTCTTACTCCTTTCCTCCCTTCCTCTCTTCCTCTCACCCTCTCTACATGGAAGTATGAGAATCCTACAATATGACAGTCTCAGAATAGTGGATTTCTTATATGATGGATGGCTCTCCCCAAAGCACGCATTCCAATAAAATGTGGAAGAGGCAAAACCTCTTATGGTCCAGTGCAAGCCCATATACTGTAAGGGAGAGGACTTAAGAGGGTGTGAATACCAAGAGGCCTGGTTCACTGGGAGGCCTTCTGTAGGAACAGGTCCCCACAGTAATTGACAGCAGACAATAAGAAGATCAATGAGTATTTTTATGGTTCTTGTTGTTACCAGTAACAGTATTATAACTATTAATTTGTCTCTTCAAAAAGGGATGAGTATTATAGAAACACCTCAGCTTATTTCCAAAGTAAAGATTTTGCATTCTTATAATTAACAGCTGGAGGAAAATGTTGTATTTAAATGATATTACATTTTAAGATATTTGATATCAGTTTTTTTTTAAAAGGTAGCATGAAGGCTCAGTTATAATTCAGTGCCAAAGGATTGTCTTTTAAATAAATGATGCTGGCTTAATTGGATATCTATAGGGAAAAAAATAAAACTTGTTGTATATTTCACAACTTACAGTAAAACTTACAGTAATAGGCCTAAATACAAAAGCTAAATTAAGCAGGATTTCCATCTCCAGTCATTATGGATTAACGTATGCCAGAGTAACACAACCATTATAAACAACACTAGAAATTTTTAAATATGAGTTGACACTTATCAATTATTGAACAAAACATAGTAAAGAAACAACTGTGATCCCTGAGAGGAGAGAAACATATGAGATAAGCTCTAAGATCAACTCAATTTTCTGTCTAAAAGCATTTCTAGACCAAGGCTTGGAGAAGTTGAGTTCGAACAGAAAAAAATTTCCGAGGAAGGAAAAATAAGAGCTTGGGTTGCTGAGGTAGCAGAATTTTTCAGAGTAGAATACTAGAGAGAGGAGAACTGCACAGAGAAGTCACACCAAAAATCTGCAGGGGGTCTCCTTCAGTCCTTGACTAACTATTAAGCTCTAAGGTATGCTGGGGAGTTGTGAGCTGAATGGAAATCCTGGAAGTCTCCCAGTGTTAGGGTACATAAGATACAGAAAGAGCATGCCATGGAGTACAGCCACTTTATTACTTATGAGGAGACTGCTTTAGACCTGCCTAAACTAGACTTAAAAATGACCCTTAAAAGGAGAAGATCGAGACACTAGTAAACCTACTGTGTGTCAGAACAAAAGGAAATACTCATTAAAGAAAATTAAAACAATAAGTGACCCAGACTCTAAACAATGTAGTGAGTAGTGTCTTTAGATAATAAAAATTACTGGACATATGAAGATCTCCAAGGTTATGACACTTGACCTAAAAAAAAGAATAGTAAATATAAATCAAACTTGAGATTAACCCAAATATTGGATTTCTAGATGAGGACTTTCAGTTCTTTAGAATACATATGTTCAAGGACTTAAATGAAAAGATAGTCATAATGAATGCACAACAAGTAGATAATGCCAACAAATAAACGGAAACTGTAAAAAAAAAACCAAATGAAAATGCTAGAAATAAAAATTATGAAACATGAAATGAAATATGCATGGATGGACCAACTTTAGACTGGAGATAGGAGGAGGAAGAAATCACTAAACTTTCATATAGATCAATACAATTAACCAAACTGAGGGGAAAAAGATAAAAAAGCAAGAGAAAGAGAGTGAAGCTGGAAAAAAAATGCACATAACCTCAGAGATCTTTGAGACAATATAAAATGGTCTAACATAGTATAATAAAAATTCTAGAAGAGAGAAAATGGGGGGAAATTTTGAAGAAATAATGGCCACAAATTCCTCAAATTTGAAGAAAAACATAAATGTGTGTATATATGTATATATATATATATATATATATATATATGAAAGAAGCTCAGCAAATCTCCAGAAATAAAAATACAAACAAAAATCACACCTAGGTCAAACTGCCAAAAAGAAACCAAATATATTATCATTGATTATAGGCCTCTAATTTGATCTTTTTTAAAAAATACTTTAAAGATGTTGTTTCACTGTCTTTTTAATTTGTGGTAAGAAATTTACTGCCATCCTTATTTTTATTCTGCTGTATGTAATATGTCATTTTTTCCTCTGGATCCTATTAAGATCTTCTCTTTATCATTGGTTTGAGCAAGTTGATTATAATGGGACTTGGTAGAGTTTTATTTATGCCTCTTAAACTTGGGGTTTGTTGGTTTCCTGGATCTGTGGGAAGAGATCTATGAGACAACAGCATCAAACTTGGAAAATTTTCATTCAATTAAATTTGAAAAAATTTTGATCATTATTTCTTCAAATATTTTTCTGCCCACACTTTTGTCCTCTCTTTTGGGGACTCCAATTACACATATGTTAGGCCACCTGAAGTTGTTGCACAGCTCACTAATGCTCTTTTAAGTTTCATTTTGTTTAAATTCTCTCCCCTTTCTGTTTTTCATTTTGCATAGTTTCCATTGCTCTGGCTTCAAGTTCACTCATCTTTTATTCTGAAATGTCTAATTTGCAATTAATCCTATCCAGAGTATTTTACACTTTATACATTGTACTTTTCATCTCTATAAGTTCAATTTAGGTCTTTTTATATCTTCCATGTCTCAATTTAACTTTTTGAACAAATAGAATATAGTTATAACAACTACTTTAATGTACTTTCCTGATAATTCTAATATTTGCGTCAGTTCCAGGTTGGTTTTGATTGATTGAGTTATCTCTTCCTTATTATTCTTATTTTCTTGCTTCTTTACAGGACTTGTAATTTTTTATTGGATACTAGACATTATAAATTTTTCCTTGTTAGTTCCTGGATATTTTTGTATTCCTGTACATATTCTTGAGCTTTTATTCTGGGACATAAATTGTAAATTGTTGAAAACAGTTTGATTCTTTCACATCTTACTTTTAGAATTTACTAGGCAAGACTGGAGCTCAGTTTGGAGCTAATTATTCCTAATTTCCAAGTCCTTCTGTGTAGTCTACCCAATGCTCCATGAACCATAAGGTTTTCCAACCTGGCTGGTAGTAATAGATGTGTGTGAGTATTGGGCACCTCTAGCATTTTGGGGCAGTTCTTTCACCAGGCTCAGCCAGGATCCTAACACATATGTGCTGATCAGTATTCTGATTGATCTACTCAAGGGAGATCATCTGAAGATCCTCAGTGTTCTCTCTCTGTTCAGATCTCTCCTTTCTAGTACTCCTTCTTGTGAATTCTATCCTCCTTGATCTCCCTGGACACTCTGCTCTATGTCCTTAACTCAGGGTGTCTGCCAGGGTCTGCCTGAATTCCTCCTCCCTGCATCATGGCCTGGAAACTCTCTCAAGGCAAAAAAGCCTGAAGCAAAACTCATCTCATTGTTTTCTTCTCTCATGGAGCATTGTCCTTCATTTTCTTTTATACAGTGACAAAATTTATAGTTCCTCATAATTTGTCCATTTTTAGTTGTTTCAAGAAGGAGGATCTATCTAGTCCCTATTACTCCATTTTGGTTGGAATTATGAATGCTATAGTCTATGAAAAGATGCTAATTAAAATTTTACATGCAAAATACTAGGGTACAAATTTTTAAAATGAAAACTAATAAATGTAATAGTCAAGATTAAGTTTAGAAGAATCAGTTAATTTAAGGAACAAGTTAAAGAAAATACTATAATACAGACTGCATCAGTTTGGAGACCTATTGACTTCAATGGAAGTATTTGTTAAAAACATATCTCTCATCTTAGTACTGCATCTCAGTACATTCATACATAGAGACAGAAGGTATAGAGGCCCTGAAAAGCATTTAGTAGAAAACACTTAGGAGAACAAAGCAAGATGGCCAAAGCAAAGTCTGAGTTCATGAGAAAATACTGCTGTGAAGGTATATATATATATATATATATATATATATAAGTAAAGATTGGTGAGAGTTTTTAACTCCAGGACAACCCTCATATTATGCTTCTCACATATTATGCAATATACCTACATGCTATGTGCTAGTCATTTTAAAATTGTAAAATGCTTATCCTAAGATTACAAACAGTCTGGTCCGTAAAATACATGTTCCACTTTATTTTGTATACAACCAATGCTTTTCTTTCTCTTCTTTCACAACAGAAGCAGGACCTCTTGATTTTGTCCTCATTCCCTTGTTCCATGGCATTACCCATCAATTATTCTGACGTCTTGCATTTCAACTTGCCCCCTCCAATAGATCTTTCTCTTCAGCCTCAAGACATTTTAGTTCTTCACCTAAACAAATTTTCCATCAATCCTCTTCCTCTTCAAGCTCTAACCTCATTTCTCCCTTTCTCTTTCTCCACTAAATTTCTATTTCCATTCCCTCCTGAACTGAAACCTCTCTTCAGAAGGTTGCCTTTCTGGTTTAAAAAATTAAAAATCTTTTCATGATACTTATTCTTTCTGAATTTTCTATTTAATATGTTGATGAGCTCCCTCCTTTCATGGTTTCTGAAATTCTATTTTCTTTGATTTTTCTCTGCCAAAGAATAAACATAGACTCTCAGACCCATGATTACAGAGCAAAACTCTTTACTGGCTCCCTAGCCAGTCTTCCAGAGACTTAAGCAAAAGAGCTCAAGCTAACTCCAGGCATGTTGGAATTAACTCTCACAGAGCAATAAGTATTTATTAAAATACTTATCAAAATCTGATGTGTGATATAAAACCATCTTCAAAAAATACATTCCTTGAAATTAAAAACTAAATTTTATTCATCATGATCTTAAAGGTCCAGGTCAGTACCATGCATTCATTAAATAAGTTCTCCTTTCTTTCTTAAATGTATTAAGACTTAATTAACTGAAGCATCAAATCAGTGATAAGTGTTGACAAGTAGACAGTAAAGTGGAAATACAGTGAAAATTTAGTACCCACCTAGAGATTTCATAATACATAAAAGCTATAATTTCAAATTTGAAATTTGAATATGCAGTGTCAGAAGACCATTCATTGGTTATTGAAAAACCAAGTTAGGAGACTTTTTTTTCCCAATATTTTATTAATTGAAAAATTTAAACAGTCACAAAAATAGAACAAATTGAAAAATGAATCAATCATCAAACTATAATGATCAACTCATGGCTACTCTTGGAAAATACATTTCTAAACTGAGTGAATTAAATTAGAAAAAAATCAAAACAGCAAAATCATAAAGTTATATTGTGGCTAAAATCAAATAAAAAATTTCATAAGCATCAGCTCTGTTAAGGGCCTTATGCTCTTTGCCATTCTTTGGAAATACAGTGTCTGTATCCATCACGGTGACATGCTTCCTTTAAAAGCAGCAATTCCTTTAAGGAATAGATTTTTGTCTTGATTTAACTTGCTGGCAATTGCACAGGCAGCACTACTCACCTTGCAACTAAACTCAGCTTCACAACAAACTGACAATGCACATGTATTGCCTAAAGGACTTAATTTCACTATCACCTAACCTATCAAGCAGCCTCCAAGATAGCACTGCCCAAATTACAAAAAAAGTGAATGTTATACGTTCCTGAGTTACCACAAGCATCAGCGCAGGCTCCAGTTACAGGATCTGCTCCATCTTGCTGACATAGTAGAAGGAGATTGTGGGGTATAATATCCCAAGTGCAGTCTCTGCAGGAAGGATGAGGGCAGATGCACTCTCCTAGGTTAAGGCACAGACTTCTGCCACATCAGGATTATGTGTGGTGCTGTGTAAGTGTTATATCCGGATGATGACATTCTTGTTCTCTGGGAGCTAACTCTCTTGGCCTCCAGAATTCAGTGTAGCATTAACCCATTGTAGATATCAGAAGAATATCATTAACCGCACACTCTGCAGTAGTGACTAGAAGAGGGGGAATAAATCTATCGCGAGGCTCTGCTTTGGCTTCTTATACTTTAAGCAAAATAATGATAAAGACTAAAAATAGCAATTATCAACATATTACTGCTTCTATATATTTCAGACTACATGAAAATCTATTTCTGATCTCTTTTTTGTTTATAAGGCATACATTTGAGAGTCTTGGTAAAATCCTGACTCCAAGTTTGGTTCAGCTTCTTCAGTGTTTGCCTTGATCCCTTCCATTGCCCTATTTAATTTCTGCTTTGCAGATGCATCAAGTGTTTCTTTGCTCCACTAATTATCACAAAACTCAGGGCTTTGAAGTGTTGGTTTTACGTTATTTTTTAATATCCCACAACATTTAATTTTGTCTCTTTATTTTATTAAGGAATACTCTAAAGAAATAATACATGGCTTCATTTCTCAACTCCCTTCTCCAACAAGCTATTTCTCATGAATTCATTTTTATGCTAATTTATCTCTGAGAAAAATCAAAAAAGGAAGACCAACTTACCCAGACCAACTAGCTTGATGTGAGGGTATTGTCTTAGGCCACATATTACTTGAAATTCTTGATCTATGACCCTGATGATGTAAGAGACACAGAAATGAAGTCTTGTTGGGAACATTAAGACTTCAGGTCAGAGGAAAAGGGAACCAGTTTGGTATACTAGCTGTTGGACAATTGCTGTTGGACAATAAATGATTAAAGAAGAATCAAAGGGAAGACTAATTTGCAATCTCGTAATGCATGGATAAAATCTCAGGTGAATCATTTCTATGATGCCATTGCTGTGGTGGAAGCTACCAACTTCACTCCCAGTTAAGTCAGTGACAATTGTGATTCTGCATGATAATAATTACCTTAGTTATAGCATCACTGAAATGGGAGTACTACTGCCTATGTAGGTACATCATTTTCTTGAAGAACTGGCAATTGTAGGCTGTACCATAAAAACACAGCTGTTTGATTGTGTATCAAATGCATCCTGAGAGAAGTTTAAAGATTATGCAGCATATAATTTACTGAGCTTGGTTCATTTTCCTTTAATTTACATTCCTGAGGACTAGTCCATCCAGGTCACCTTTCATGGGAGTTTTCTAGTGCCACAATTATTCCTAGCTCTCTGCTAAAAGAGTCACCTCATTATTATGAATAGTTTCCCTTACCAGAGAGAGCTGCCAAATCTTTGAAATTCGCTCTAAACCGGCAGTATGCTCATGATTATTAATATATTTCCTTCCTACTCCTTTTTCCTCTTCTCTCAACCTGTTCTCCTGATATTTTTTATATGTGTTAATGGCATCGCCATCTACCCATTTTTCCCAACTAGATATCACAAAATCTTTTTTAATTGCTCACTTTTCCTCTTCCTCCATATTTGGAAGATTTCTACCATGTCGTGTCCATTCTACCTCTGATAGGCCTTTTACGTGGATCCCCTCCTTCATATTCCAGCTGCTTTAGTTCTAACCATCCTCAAGTCTTACCTTGACCATTGAAGTAGTTACACGGTTAAATGGTTTAAGAAAAGAATAAATTTATCTTTGTTTCTTCCCTTTTTCACACCGATGCCTGAATTAATTTTCTTGTGGCCTACAGATAAAAGCATTGCTCAAGAAATATTTATAAAGTATCTACTATGTACTAGGCATTAACATTCTTACCATACAAAAGTAAAAAAGATAGAACCCCTAATCCTCAAGAAGCTCACAATCTAGAAAGGAAAATAGCATATCAACATAATGCGACAAGTGTTAAGTATAGGGTGACATGCAAAGGATAGTAGTAGCCTAATGTGCAAAAGACAGAATCATCAATTCCACCTGGTATTATTGAAGAAAAATATATTCATTTTTTGCTAAAATATGTATAAACTTTTTCCAGGAAAACAAATGAAAGAAGGACTTCCAGGACAAAACAACAACCGTGTGCATAGGTTCCAATATCAGAATAAGCATTGTTTATTTAGAAAACCACAAATTATGGAATATTGTGTAAGAGAGTATAAACGCTATTAGATGATGCATATAAAGGAGTCTAAAATTTGATCTGAAGGTTAAGATAAGCCTTTGAAGAACTTTAAACGAGAGTATAACATGGGTCAGGTTTTTGTTTTAGAACAAAAAGGCTGGAATGAAATGGAGAACAACTGGGATGTTATTACAGTAGGTAAGACATGATGAAGCCCTGAATTAAAACAATAGCAATAGAATTTGTAATGGCTGGAGTTACGAAAAAGAGAAGATGATGTTTTCCGAAGTAATGCAAGGCACTGCAAATTATGGTCTCAATCTAGCACAGTGCTTGGCACATGGTAGGTACTCAATAAACACAAGAACGTTTTGTCAAATGAATAAATAAAATTACTTTCGTATCTGTTATCTGTTGCTGCCTAGGAAACCATCCCAAAACGTGATAGCTTCAAACAACAATGTTTATTATTTCTTACAATTCTGTAGGTTGGTTGGGTGGTGTTCTGGCTGATCCTGCCTGGGTTCACTCATGGTCACTCAACCTGCTTGTCATCGGGGCTGGATTCCTCCCAGTGGACGCAGTCTTGCTCTTTCCATGGGATCTTTCTGCTCACTGTTTCTCTCTCCATGGGATCTCTCTTCATATGGTCTCTCTCTCTCTCTTTTCTTGGGTTGCTCTTTGTCCATGGGATCTTTCATCCTCAAGGAGGATGATTTGAACTCCTTCAGCCTCGACAGTTTCAAGGCTCAAACAGGCAAGCCCCATGCATGAGCACTTACCAAGCCTCATCTTACATCACATAGTCAAGTTTAATCTATCTGAGAGGAGATTATACAAAGTGGGTCTATTGGATTTTTTGGAGACCATTATTGTAGCCATCACATATCTCTCTGTTTATTTTACACCAATTTCCTCACAAGAACTTAATTTTCTAGCCTGCTGGTTTTCTCATAGTTCCCAGATGTGTCATGCACTTTTAAGCCTTCTTAACTTTAACCAGGCTTCTCCCCTTATCGTCACATTGTTCCCCTCTGCCTTGGAATATTCTCTGCCCCTAGACAGAAAGTGCCTACTTTCAAAAGTCAGCTCAGATGTCACCTCCTCCGAGAAACCTTTCCTGAAAAATATACAGAAGGAATAATCTCTTCCTCACTGCACTGACTTTGTTCATAAATTACAGTGGTAATCTTAGTGTGAAGAGTAACCCTAGCATCCTTGGCAGAACCAGTACAGTGATCCATAATGAGAAATGTGTTCTGCGGAGCCCACTTCTGAACTCTCTACTTCAGGGCAGACAGAGAAACCTCCCTTGAACGAAAGAGGAATAATCTACCAGAATTCAGTTCTGGACCCACTTTTGAGACCCTCTCCCTTAGCCTTCAAAGGATCCACTATCTTGTGTAAAAGTCCATTTCCCATGTGGTACTGTCAATCAAAATTGTTCAAACACTCTAAATTACCACTTTAAACAATATGACACAACTGTAAATTTTCAGGTTACCTTAGTGGGTGATGTAAATAGCAGCCTGCCTTACGGTCCTCCTAGGGAATGAAGTTCTTCTCATGTATAGAAATTTGTACCAAAAGGTCTGACAACAATTCTAAGAGCTACATGCAGTGCCTGCAGGTAACAGTTGCTAGTTTACTTACCACATTGTGACAGAAACAGTAATCTTCATCAAATATTCTATTTGCTGTCCAACACTCTCCAGCCTCTTTGCACCTAAGTAAAGACATATAACTACTTCTGGCCAAAGAAATGAGAGTATAAAAGCTTATACATGATTTTTTAATATCTCTGTTTCCCTGCTATGATGTCTGAATAGAGACCTCTTGTCTAGATGGTGCTGCTACAAGATCGTGGGGTCTCCATCAACCTAGGTACAGAGCCCTTTGTCAACCAAGAGACTTTGAAGGAGCAAGAAATAAACTTTTCTACACTAAATTACCAAGATTTATAGATTGTTGGAAACAGCACAACTTAGCCTAGCGTGACTAATATATATTACTCAAGTAGGACTTTGTTTCAGTTATCATTGAAACAATATTTCAACAAACATTTATTGAATACCTACTATGTGCCAGGCACTCTACTGTGTATTTAGAATATATTGGTTCATATTTTTAATAATGCTATCCTTGTGGAGCTTATATTCTAATCAAGAAAACCATAATCAAATCAATAATCATGACTATTAAGTACAAAGAACTTTAATAAATATAGGAGGTGTCATCATTATATTAAGGATATTACTATTTATGTGAAAATATTTTCTAAAACATAAAAACAAAATATGTTTACTTTACCTGGGAGTATAATATGATTTATTTACATTTAATTCAAATCTTGCTTTAAATTCCTTAAAATGTGAAGCATTTTTAAAGGAATATTGACAATTTTAGTAATTCTGATGAAAGGTGGATGAAGAAGTAAACAGTCACTACCCAGCCAAAGACAATTGTCATGCCAAATATAGGAATCAGGCTGTAGCCAGCCAGAGAAGTCAGTCATCATCAGCTTCCAGTCATCATTTGAAAGGCATTAAGAATGCAAGCCAGATTTCTTCTTGTCATTTGCTAAGGCAGACCTACTGAGTCCAGGGTCTCAGGTTCAAGTGCCTGTGGTAGAGAAAGGTTATAAAAGAGTAAAGTAAACTAGGTGGTTTTTTTCAAAAAAGCATCAATAGCTAAAAAGATAACCATTTTAAAATTTTTACTAAATTATGGCTCAAATATATAATAATGCAAACAGGTATTATAGTGGAGATTATATTTTAAATTGCACATTGGATATACAAATTAAAAGACAGAAATGTCTAAGCATTAGTTTTGTTTTTTTTTCTAATTCATTGCTCCTTTCGTCCAGACCAAGATGGCCATATCTAAGTGCATATTTTACCTTGTTACATGCAATACAAAATTCAGCCTTGAATCTTTTACTGGAGAGTTTTATTTAGTTTTATTAGAAAATAAAATAGCTGTTCACAAATACATCTGGCGATGTATAATATCTTTGCACAATGTCTTTTACAATTAAATGTTGTTTACCACTGCACAGAGATATTTGCAGAATTCTAGTATTCCAGTACTTCTACTTAATTTTCAGTAACATGTTCCTGTAATTTAGAAACTTCTATTTGAAAGCTCTTTGTTCTCATGATTAAAATTAATTGAGAAAGCTTAATATTATTAAAACTGAACGTTAGCTCAGTTTTATAAAATTTGAAACCAGAATACAGTCTCAACTTTAATATCGGGGAGATGTAGTTTAAGCCATAACTTTCACTTCTGGAAACCACTTTCATTAGGAGAATGTAAACCAACATCCCTTGTCAGACAAGTTTCCCAAAAACATAATTTTGCTCAAAATGGGTACATTAAATCATTTGTAAACACTTATGAAGGTCCTTTCAAGGTATACAAATGAATATTAACATCAACCAAAAGGCCAAGATTTATCCCTTAGTGATGTAGTCTCTGGTGAGGGGACAAAGATTTTTCCCAAGATGGCATGAGCAGGTCAATTTCTTTCAACTTTTAAAAACAAAAATCTTTTCAACACAACTAAAATGGCACAACTAAATCATCTAGCCTCTGCACAGTACAACAGATGACTTACTTAATTGTACTTCCAGTACTTCAAGTATAACATTGAGTTACTTACACTTCAACCCACAGTAGTATTTCCAGCTTGAGTGTCACCTACTCCAACCAAGACGGGCTCCGTCTTTTTTAACCTCTTGATACAAAGTAATTCCCCACAAATTTAAATGTGTTTGCCCAAATTTTACCACCTGAGATTTTCATCTCAGAAGGAGTTCGATGTTAACATAGACCTCCATGGAGGCACCACATATAGTCACTCCCTAATATTTCTTGGCTCATCTTCTCTAAGCATTTCAATATTTTCGCAACACAGAGAGTTTGTTTTCTGATGTTGTGCCTATCATGGGCTTTATAAGAACTCAAAATTTCTTCGATCTCTTTTATATTCTGATTTATAACATAAATATAGCTAGCCAGGTGGTATTTGTTATATCTGGGTTTTTACCAGCCACAATAGAACATGATACAAATATTTTAACTTCTTCCTCCAATTTCTCCATTAGGATCTTAGCCATTTCTTCAACATTGTGAGCTCATACTTCCGGTTGGAATTAAATTTGCCAATTTAAATAATTATTTCCATTTAGGACACATAATTTCTTTTGTCTTCAAAATATATTCTTTTATAAACTCACCATCTACAAAAAAGTTTCTGATGCCAAAGCAATTTTTGTAGGTAATACTTAACTAACTTTTATGATAGTATTATTCAGATTTTTTTAAACTCAAAAACAAGCCAAGTAAAAAAATTGAGATACTTTTTGCAGATCATTAAGTTTCTCATTGAACAAATTTTCCCTTATCAATGGTATTTCTTAATGTGATTGATTATGTTATGATATTTTAAGTTGTACTTTTTAATGTATTTTTCATACTAAACACATAAGAATAATCTTCACTTATGGAAAGAAATATGGTCTCTCCAATACACTACCCTCTCCAGTTATCATTTCTTTCCCCTTTTTGATAAGATATAGGTACAAGAAATCATTCCTCTTTCTCTTCGCAAAAGAAAATAATAATAGAAATGCAATGATGCATGGCAACTGAAATTCAGTTTCTTTATCAAGGAGGAAAAAAGGAAACTACGGTTGACTTTGCTGTTGAATTTGGGCCTAGTGATGCCAGATCTTTTGATTTTCCAATGGAAGGCAAAACATGAATTTTCTATAAAACTGTCCAATTTTTTGAAAACTAATTCAAAATATGTTTAAAACATTGTTTAGTCCAAACAAAACAAGTCAGAACTATATTTAGCCCATAGCTGTGTTGTCGTAGGTCACATTTGTTTGTTCATTTGTTTGTGTTGAGACAGAGTCTCGCTTTGTTGCCTGGGCTACAGTGCCATGGTGTCAGCCCAGCTTATAGCAACCTCAAACTCCTGGGCTCAAGCAATCCTCCTGCCTTAGCCTCCTGAGTAGCTGAGATTATAGGCTCGCACTACCACTCCTGGCTAATTTTTTTCTATTTTTAGTAGAGACGATCTCACTCTTGCTCAGGCTGGTCTCCGACTCCTGACTTCAAGCAATCCTCCCACCTCAGCCTCCCAGAGTGCTAGGGTTACAGGCATGAGCCACTTGTAACCAGCCAACTCATGTTTTTATATCTCATAAATTCATCCCATTGTCTAACTCCCCTAAATCTTACTGACCTCAAATTGGGCTGCAGAGCCTGATCTCATAAATTCTTAAGCAAATCAATTATGCTGGCAATTATCCATGAAAAGTAATGTTTGGCATTCAAAGAAATAATGAAACAATGGATTCACCCAATAACTTATCAATAATACATTAATGTACCATCATCAGTAGACACTGAAATATTTCAATGTGTTAGAGTAATTTTAATAAAGAACAGTATTTCAATCATGGCCTATGTAACATGCCTCACCAATGGATAGAATACAGATCAAAATATTATTCTTCTCCCATTAAAACCAATAACATTCTTTTTATTTATGCATTCTTTTATTATTATTTTTTTGTATTTCAAAATATTTCAGGAATGTGAATGTTTTCGGTTACATGGATCAATTTTGTTATGCTTAAGTCAGGGTTATAAGTATACCCATCATCCAGATAGTGTTCATTGTACCCATTAGGTAGGTGTTCGCCCAAACCCTTCTCCCCTCTCTGCCCACTTGATTTCTACTGAGTTTTACTTCCTTCTCTGCACATGTGTGCTCATTGGTTAGTTCCAATTTAACAACAAGTACATGTGGTGTTTGTTTTTCCACTCTTTAGATATTTCACTAAGGATAATGGTCTCCAGGTCCATCCAAATTGTTGCAAAAGGCCTTAATTCATCCTTCTTCGTGGCTGAGTAGCATTCCATGATATACATGTACCATGTCTTGTTAATCTACTCATGAATTTATGGGAACTTGGGTTGATTCCACATCTTTGCAACTGTGAATTGTGCTGCAATCAATATTCAAGTGCAGCTGTCTTTTGATAAAATGACATATTTTTCTTTGAGTAAAAACCCAGTAGTGGGATTGCTGGATTGAATGGTAAGTCTACATTTATTTCCTTGAGGAAATAAATACTGTTTTACACAGAGGTTGTGCTAATTTGCAGTCTCACCAAGAGCATTCCTTTCGCTCTGCATTCATGCCAGCATCTATTGTTTGTTGACTTTTTAATAATGGCCATTCTAACAGGGCTAAAGTGGTATCTCTCTATGGTTTTAATTTGCATTTCCCTGATGATTAATGCTGTTGAGCATTTTTTCATATGTTTATTGGTCATTTTTCTTTCTTCTTTTAGAAAGCTTCTATTTATGCCTTTTGCCCACTTTTTAATGAGGTTGTTTGTTTTTTTCTTGCCGATTTGCCTGAGTTTTTTGTAGATTCTGGTTATTAGCCCTTCATTGGATGTATAACTTGTGAATATTTTCTATCATTCTGTAGGTTGTCTATTTGCTCTGTTGATTATTTCTTTATATGTACAGAAGCTTTTTAATTTAGTCAAGTCCCAGTTGTTTATTTTTGTTGTTGCTGTGGTTGCAATTGGGGTCTTCTTCATAAATCCTTTCCCTGGCCAATATCTAGGAGAGTTTTTCAGACATTTTCTTCTAGAATTCATATGTTTCATGCCTTACATTTAGGTCTTTTATCCATCTTGAATTAATTTTTGTGAATGGTGAGAGATATGGATCCTGTTTCATTCTTCTGCATGTGGCTATTCGATTTCCCAGCACCATTTATTGAATACGGCTTCTCTTCCCTGGTGTATATTGTCATCTGCTTTGTCAAAGATCAGTTGACTATATGTGGATGGGCTTATATCTAGGTTCTCTGTTCTGTTGCATTGGTCTATATCTCTATTTTTGTGCCAATACCATGTCATTTTGATTACTATAGCCTTGTAGTATAGTTTGAAGTCTGGTAATGTGATGCCTCCAGATTTGTTCTTTTTGCTTAAGATTGCTTTGGCCATTTGGGCTCTTTTCTGATTTCAAACAAAGTGCAGAATTATTTTTTCTGGATCTGTGAAATATGGCATTTGTATTTTGATGGGGACTGCATTGAATCTGTAAATCATTTTGGGTAGTATGGACATTTTAACAATGTTGATTCTACCTATCCCTGAGCATGATATCTTTTTCCATTTGTTTGTGTCATTTGCAATTTCTTTCCTCAGTGTTTTGTTGTTCTGTTTATAGAGATCTTTCACCTCCTTAGTTAAGTATATACCTAGGTATTTTATTTTCTTTGTAGCTATTGTGAATAATATTGAGTCTTTGATTACACTCTCAGTTTGGCTGTCATTGATGTATAGAAGTGCTACTGATTTGTGTACATTAATTTTGTAATCTGAGACTTTGCTGAATTTATTTATTGATTCCAGTAGTCTCTTGGTGGAGTCTTTGGGGTTTTCTAGATATGAGATCATATTATCAGCAAAAAGTAATAGTTTGACCTCCTCTTTCCTGATTTGGTTACCCTTTATTTCTTTCTCTTGCCTGATTGCTCTGGCTAGGATTTCCAGAACTATGTTGAATAGAAGTGGTGACAGTGGATACTCTTGTCTTGTCCCAGTTCTTAGTGGGAATGCTTTCAACTTTTCTCTATTTAGTATGATATTGGCTGTGGATTTGTCATATATGGCTTTTATAATCTTGAGATACATTCCTTCTGTGGCTAATTTGTTGAAGGTTTTTATCATGAAAGGGTGCTAAATGTTGTCAAATGCTTTTTATTCATCTATTGAGATGATTATATGGTCTTTTTTTTTCCTTCTATTTATGTGGTGAATCACATTTATTGATTTACATATGTTGAACCATCCTTGCATCCCTGGGATGAAATCCACTTAGTCATGGTAGATTATTTTTTGATGTGCTGTTGAATTTGGTTTGTTAGTATTTTATCAAGGATTTTTACATCTATATTCACAAGGGATATTTGTCTGCAGTGTTATTTTTTCATTGTGTCCTTTTCTGGCTTTGGTATCAAGGGGATACTGGCTTCATAGAATGAGTTGAGCAGAATTCCCTCCTTCTCAATGTTATGGAATAATTTTTGCAGCAATAAGTTGTTTTTTATCACACACA